>WBZZ01005754.1:5000-40000 GCA_019918135.1 Paulinella micropora | reverse complement strand
CATTTTACTGTTTTTGACCGGCCCGTTAGATTCTCCTCTGCACGCCGGACGTTTCGACTTCACTAACTGGTTTCGATTTCGTTCAGGAATGACTTCAAATGATTTAATGAAAGTTTTTTTACAAAAGATTAACTATTGCCTTTTTCCCCCAATCTGTTACATTTTTCACTGATTTCACGTGAACACGCATGTGCAGTAAATTTGTGGACAAGGAAAACATTTAACTTCCTGAGAAACGGCTGAGAACTTTCAAATCTCAAGTTTCCCAATTGAAAATTTTGATACTTGAACATATTTGTTAGACTTGAAGACCTCCTTCAAGTACTACACTTTCATCTTCAAGTTTTACACCTCACCAATTCGAGTCACAATCTAAGTTCATCGTGTTCGTACTTTGCAACCCAAGTCTGCAAACAAGTAGAAATCTACGTAAATAAACGAAGTGATCTCTCAGCTATTTACTGGTATTTCACCTGCTCTCTGGAGTCCGAGTCAGGACCGTGGCTTAGAGACTTTTAATAAGGGTTCGTTGTGGCACGGTATTTATCCCTTGGGGTTGTATCCAAACTCACAGGCGCCAGTTTGCCAGGTTGGTTTTTTTTGCTCCGCTAGTCTCAGGCTCCCACACTGCTTTCAACTTCCGTTCCAACATCTTTGACACTTATTTATATAAGAGCAGAGGATTGGGTTACTAGCGGAGTGGATCGAATTGGCTGTATTAATATTAAAGAAGATGCATCACTGAATAAATACTTCATCATCTATTCCGACCTTTTAGATCAGAAACCGGCAAAATTTTGAGTCGTTTGTTGATGCATGTCACAATGCCCCCGCCGCGGCTACTAACCAAAGACATTCAAGTTAACACACTTTGGATCAACATTTATATAAAAAACTTCTATAATTTATAATAAAGTTCTATCTGATAAAAAAGTTTTATGTTGAAAAGTTCTATCTTATAAAAATGATCTGACTTTTCCAAAAACTTTAAAGCAATTGTCTTTTTTTTTACATAGAACTTTCTTAATACTTATAACTTTTTTCATACTTATAAAAATAACTTTTTTACAATAATAATTTTTTTCATACTTAAAACCCTTTATAATAAATATATATGTATATAACGGCAGTTGAAAACGTATATATATATATATATATATATATATATATAACAACTACACTGAAGTTATATATATATACATATATATGTATATGACAGTTGATCTTGTATTAATAAATATTATATATAAATGGAATTTTTTTAATAGATATTAAATATAAAACTTTGCCACGGTGTAAACTTGAATTCTGAAGTATACGTGACTCTCAGAAGTTAAATTGCGAAGTCACATCAGACCAAAATGTACATATATACGCTATCTATACGAACAAAACTTTCTGACTCCTGCATTATTAAAATAGCAAATTTAACTACATTAGAAAAAAATGAGAAAGGCCCCATCCTCGCCATTCCCTGTGGCACACATCCACGTATGTACGTGCCTCCAAGATTAAAAATTCACTCCGTGAAAAAATGGTGTTACAGCTTGCTTCACAGGGCAGCCACTAGACGAGAGGGTTCGTACTTTACTTTTTTTAGAAATTTGAATAATTACTGACACGTCACTAAGTGCCCAACCCCAGACCGCCAACGCTTTGAATTCACCGTTACACTTAGAGTGATATAGGTAAAATAGGTAATTGTCCTTGGGGTGGGCCGGTATGACTAAATACTATTATTAATTAATAAATTGTCCATTGCTCCCCCTATTTAGGAACAACGGCCCCATCTACCTTATGCTACTAATCTCGCATATATGGTACCGTGCCTATACAGAAATTAACTGGAGCCGCCCTATCAACTATATGCACTAACTTCTAAACTAACTTTGTGTCCCGTTCACCAACTTAACTTATTGTAAGATGACTCAGTGGTAAAAAAGTCCAGTTGTAGCGCCACTCAACGCGCGCTCCCCCATTCCCTTGCCTTCCGATAGCCGCCCGCGTCCCTTAACTTCCCGGCTCCCAGTCTGAGCCGCCCACTTGCCGCCGCTTTAGTCCGCCGCCAGGGTCATGTAACCACTCGCGCACCGCACGCACCACCAATTGCCGCTCCGAGTCAGAGCCAGAGCCGCTGTCCAGGTCGCTGTCGCTGCCCACCAGCCCATCGCGTTGGTAGTCGTTCCCCTTTTCCGCGCGTTCCTCTTTGACAGTGAAAGGGCTTGAATTGTTGGTTGCAATCCCGGTTTTCCCCTTCTTTTCCTTGCTCCGGCGCTTTGAGCGCTTCGCCTTATCTATCTTCTTCTTCTCAACTACAGGTTTGGGCGGGCTAAGTTTGTTTTGCTCCCCCATCACTGGGGCTTCCTTCTCACTCTCTCTTTCCTGATTCGTATGTAACCCGCAAAAGCGCCCTCTCAACAGACCATACGCTGCCTCTCGCAACAACACATTCACACTCTCCATGTCATGTGTGCATACAAAACATTGCTGCTCACCTGACACTCGCCCCTCACATTGACGATGGACTTCTCTCTCTTGTACTACCATCACTTTGCCCATGTGGGCCTTCTCCTTTACCATGCCTGCTCTGTCTCGCCCTATCAAAAATCTCATCGTCCTTTTTAATGCTTTCACCTTCTCGCCTTCCTCATCTGTGTCAGAAGTGTCTGACTCACTCCCCCTACCAAACTTTCCATGTTCCCGTTTTGCTCTCTTTTCCTTCTCTCTCGGTTCTTCCTTCTCACCTGGCTCGTCTCTCTTCACATTCATGCAGTCTATGCTCACCCCCACACATCCTGCACTCCTTCTCACATGCGGAGAACACATGCCCCTCCATGTTACAGTTGAAACATTTCTCTCATTTCTTCCACGTCTTCTTTCTCGTTCCTATTCCTTTCCCTCCCCCTTTCTTATCAGTGGTGGTGTGTTTTCCTACAGTTAGATCTATCACAGCTGCTTGACTGTTCAAACATGTAGCACACCCCAGGCACACTACGCATAGTGACTGACCCCTCTGTATGTCATTGAGCAAAACGACACTCATCCCCCCACTTGCATTTACTCTCTCTTTGAAACCAAAAACACACACCTCTCTGCCCTTCCTCTCTTTTGTTGGCATCTTTCCCTGTGTGTGCTTTTTCTTTCTTCATCTTCTTCTCTCTTTCTTTATTTCTGTCTATTTCCAATGCTTTTCCTCCCACCAATCCTCAAAAAAGACCATGCATGCTGCTTCTTATTCATCTTCAGCGTGCTCATCCATCCTCCCCAATCCTTTCTCACCCCCTCTGACGCATACTCAGGGTTTTGTAAGGCATTGGTGATTATTGTTTCCATGGTTCTGTGGGGTGTTTTATGGCCTACTGCCTTTAGCTCTTCATCTAACGCAACAAACGCATCAAACTGCGGAGCATAATCACACCCCTCATCAAATGTTCATGCATTCATCGCATTTATTTTGTCTTGCACATCTTGCTCACTCATCTTACCAAACCTTTTGGTTAGTCTTTCCCACACAATGTGCAGCTTCTGACCAAAGTCTGGTGAGGTGTCTCTCACCAAATCTGCCACACTCCTCTTTGCTTTACCTACTAGCTTATCAAACACAAACAAAAAAGCTTCCTCTCTCTGTCTTTTCATCTCATGCTCCAAACTCTCCTCATATGCTACTATCATTCTATCTTCCTTCTCTTTTTCCTCTACTTGCTCCTTGCTCTTCGTCTTGATTGTTGTCCTTGCTGGTGTGGAATAGGTAGGTGAAAGCTGACTCACTCTCCCCCTCTCCTCCACCTGCTGTTGTTCTCCCTTTTGCTCACTCTTACCACTATCTCCCTCTAAGGTAGGCTGCCTCAGTGAAATAAGAGGTAAGGTTGTCCTTGTCTGTCTCTGACTCTGAGTCTAACTCAGCTTCCTCTTCCTCCTCTCTCAACCCTATCTTTCCTCTCCCTCTTGCTGATTGCTTTCCTGCTCTCTCTCCCCACCTCCACATGTAGTTGGGGACTTTCTTACCTCGCTATGTAGAGCACTCACATTATTCTCATGCACTAATCTAACGTGTTCTTCTGCGGGGTCTTGAGTGCCCCCTTGAGTCCCTTGGCACCTAACGTTGGTAGGATAACTACGTTTACTATTACTAATTGCTTTGTGACTGGTAAGTAATTTATTCGTTTAGTCGAATGACCATATAGTTCTAGTCAATACTGGTAACGGACATAATGGACTATATTGGCATTTCAGGATTGGACAATAACCATTGTGTAATAATTACAGTCGTGCGGACTTTATTTCAATTTCGTTATTACCTTTGAGTTTGTCAGTTCTGCTATCTACGTGCGGATTAAAAGTGTCGATTGGTATTGTGGCTTCTAACAGAGTCTCTCAGCAAACCGGCGTGTAAGCTATTTGGTCCGTGAATGACCGGGTACTATTTACCTAATCAACGCATAATGCCAAAACTATTTCCCTCTAAGGTTTTTAATGGGGTTCTCCCATCGTATTGTCCTTTTGTCGTGACTTCTTTGTTTTTGTTCGTGCCTAGTCTCTCAGCAAACCGGCGTGTAAGATATTAGGTCCATGAGTGACCGGGTATTTACCTAATCAACGGTTATGAGCCGCTGGGATAGCGAATTTTGGCACAATGCACTTAGCATGAGACAGTTGCTGTCTCACACTCCGGTATTTAGTGGAAACAAGAAAGATTTGCAGAGTTGTTACTATCAGATAGAGGAATACGCATATGTTATTAGCACAACTCTCGGAGACATGTTTCACGAAGCCTTTAAAGACCATAAGGCAGCGAAGACCAAATATGGTTACGACAGAGATAGAATGAGAAAGGCAGAGGAAATGGATGAGCCGAGAGAACCACACGAGGTAGACACACCGGAGGGATCAGATCAAGAAGATGAAACACTACAACAGAGACAGAGAGGTAGGCAAACAGCACAAGACTGGAAGGCAGCGGTAGAGAAACCAGACCACTGGAAAGATCTATCGAAGGAAGAGAAGAAGGCTTGGGAAGACAGAGCGAAGAGAAGAAAGAAAAGGGCAATGACGAGAAGCAACAAAGACGTTTACATACTGAGGAAGAAAAAGTATAAAGACGAGCAACGATATCTGCATCGTTGCAGAATGTTTCAACTTCTCGTTACAACCGCATTCTCGGAAACCAAAGTGGTTCAATTCCTTCGCAGCAAAAAGGCACATTGCCCGTTTGAAAAAGTCTGCATCGTAAAAGAAAAATACGGTAATATAAGCGGTGCGGCGAGATATGTCGAGGAGAAAGCCTTAAACTTTAAAGATAAGAGACCAAGACCGACAGAAGATATGGAAAAATATCTTACCCAACATCAACTCCAGAAGCAGTGGCTTGAAGCCTTGCGAGGAGCAAATTTTGGGGAAGATGAGGCAGTAAACGGACTGTTAGAGAAGCTAGCTGAACACGAAGCTTACGGAACAACATTCTTCAATGACTTCTACAGACTAGCGGCAGCAAACAGACCAACACACGATTAAATAATAGAGTCGGCAAAGAAAATTTACGTGCTGTGGGATGCGAAGCAAAAGAGATTGAGGAAGGAGCGTAAGAAGGAGAGGGAGAGAAAGAGAGAGGGTAAGGGGGCGAATCTACTGTTTGGAGAGGGAGAGGGAGGAGAGAAAGGAGAAAGAGAGAGAGGAACAAGAAATGGACTAAGAACGGGAAGGGCATGGGCAACAAGAATGGGAGTGATAGTTCAGAGCAGGCTGAGTGGTGGCTGACAGCGACATGCTATAACTGCTATCAGACTGGACACACTAAGCGTTTTTGCCCCAAACAAAAGTCAGGCCCCAAACGAACTAGTCCAAAGTCAGCTCACTCTGATTCCACAAAGGGGAAGCAAAGAGACAAGAGTGGCAAATTTCGAAAGAAAGGAGCCAAAGGAGTCACTCTTATGAGGGGAGAGGTAGGAGAGGAGGGTGAGGAGGAAGAAGGAGATAAGTCTGAGGGGGGAGACAGCTCAGAAGAAGAAGAGTATGGGCTAGTCATAATGGAGGGTAGCGAAGAAGCAATGGAGGGAAACATAGAAAGTGGGGAAAGCATTGTTGCTCGTGAAGCAGAGCAAGAGGGCGAGGAGGATAGTGAGCCTCCAATTTGAAAGGAGCAAAGTGAGAACAAACCCTTAGATCAATCCACAAGAGCCCGTAGGGGGGGGGGGGGGGACTGTCGAGTGCTCCATTGGCTCGAAACACATTCCAAGAAAGATCCCACAACCCCCCACACCGCACTCTCACTAGTGGTCAACACCCCAACACCTCTACAACAACTACTCCTGCCCTCACGACCTCACAAGACACACAACGTGTGCAACCCTCACCATTGCAACCAAAGCCCTCGCAAATGAAAAAGAAAGAGAAACAGAAAGCAAGTGAGAAACCGACACCCACACCCCCTCAGAACTCTAGACAGTCAAAGAACGAAACACCACAACCCACTACATCCACTCCTAAGAGCCACACCACAGGCCCACTAACCACTCGCTGTACTGGGCTGAACTGGAAGGGAGAACAGTGTGGATTTAAGTTTGGACAGGGGGGGGGGGGGGGGTTGGGGCAAGGCAGGTGAGGCAGCAAAGAGGCTAGTGTATGCAGACTTATGTGGTTATCATGCCCGTCAGGACCCACTATTTCCTGACATTGACCTAGCACAAGACCCTTCACGTCGCCCACGTCCTTCCCGTGATTATCCTTCAGAGAGTGAGATGATGAGCATACTGAGAGAGAGGGAGGGAAAGGGGGCGAGTGCACAGCACAAAAAGATACGGCAAAACCCGTGAAGAAAAACTCGCTAAGTCCCGCAAATATCGGAGACAAAGACAAGGAAAGTGTCGAAAAACCCGGTAAGAAAGGAGTTAGTACAGATTCACGGAATGATGCTATAATGCCAGGAAAGGAGGCACGGACCGGCGGGACCAGAGCTGAAAGAGAGACTACTTGCATTGAGCCTGTGGAGCGTGCAGGAGGGACGAGAGAGGGAAAGTCTTGGCCCCCATCGCTACTACCACAAGGTCCGTCTCCTTTGGATAAAGTAGGAGACAATGTAGAGTCACAGGCAGAGCAGACGAGAGACACACACACACACAACACCTGTGGGGAAGAGCAGTAAAAGAGACACGGAACACGGAAAGGTAATAAGCTTTGAAGACTTTAAGAGAATAAGTGAACAGCTGAACAACCTGTGTATTTTGGACGATGAAACGGGAGATGTCGTGATGATGACGACGAAGGAAGGAGAAAGAGTAGCCGAGGCAGATTGACTGTTGACAGATGTGTTTTGGGCTGTAAACGAGGTATTTCTAAAGCATGCAGCAGGCACACCATAAATCACAAGAGAGACAGTCATAGAGAAGCGAGCAGCTAAGAACACTCAAAGTGCGAAAGCTAAGGAAAGAGCTAAGTGGGAGTGAGAGTTTAGACATAGCGAAGGACATCCAAGACCTGAGAAGACTGAGATAGCTAGGTTGCTATATGCGTTAACGAAAGGAGCAGAAAAGATAGTAGTGAAAGAGGGTTTGTGTTACGACCCGGACGGCAAAGAGAACGAGTTTTTCTTAGAACTGTTAGGAATAATAGACTATGGAATACTCGACTTCGCTAAGAACCACGACAATCAATTTGCTCTTTTTATCGTGCGATCGATGCCCCACCTTATGAAGATATGGCATGAGGTAGAAGCGAGAGGGGTTACACTGAACGCACATTTGCGCAAGCTACACTTCAGGAGATGCATACAAGTTCTTCAGCCCAGAACAGGCAGCAGTAAGGAAGAAAGAGTTTGACAGGAAGAGACGGGAGATAGACGCACACTCAGATATAGAGGAGGATGACGAGTTTGATCCAGAAAACCTAGAACACTCCAGAACCTCTGAGGAGATGAGGTCAGGAATTCCCATAAGCTTTAAATCGTATTGCGAAGCGCGAGAAGAGCTTGATTGGATGCATGAGGAGAGATTTGAGAGAGAAAGAAAGGACAGAGCCCAAAAGAAAGAGAATGAGGAGGAAGAGGAGCAAAGTCACAATCTCATGGTAGACGATAGCGAGACGGTAGGACGCAAGAAAAAGATGATAGTTCAAGACAGCGGATCGTCAAGGGATATAGCATGTACACCGCACATCTTACACCATGTCCGAGAGATCGAACCCATTAGCTTAGTCACCGGAAACGGAGAGAGTGTAGTGCGAAACATGGGGGAAGCGCGGTTGACAAGAATAGATGGATCGGGAAAGCCAGTTTTGGTAAAGAAAGATATGTTGTTAGACAACAGGGTGCCAGGCAACATGTCTACTGGAAACATGGACCACAATCACCACAGATCTATCATTCACCAGAATGGGCAACTACTAATCCTAAAACACCCCGTAAGGATTAAAGAGAGTGCCGTGATCGTGAGGGGGAGACTTACGCCTGGCATGCTCTATCGCTGGGATGATGAGAAGGACAAACCCCTCAACATAAACGAACGTTATAACCCCAAAGTGAGGAAGAAGACGGGGTAGACGGGGCGGGAATCCCCATAAAGAGAGAGAGAGAGAGTGAGAACAAGCAAGTGAGAGTAAGTGAGAACGAGGAAACCAGAGGCAGCGTTTTATATGCTATGTATCCTGAGAAAGGTAAGAAGGGTAAGCGATTGACATTTACGTCATACATCAGTGTAGTGGTCATAAAGCATTACCAAAGACCTATGCATTAGGCAAGGCAATGGGTAGAAAATTGACAGGAAGCGAGGATAGTGTTAGATTTTTTGAAGCCTGTATGATGGGGAAAGCTAAAGTGTTACCCCGATTTAAGGTTAATAGAATTAGGAGAGCGAGTTACCCTTGTGAGATTTTACATATAGATACTTCCGGACCTTGGTCGGTAATATCAATTCACGGTAGGTACTATAAATTTTGCGTTACAGACGATTACTCGGGGTACATCAAAGATTATTATTTACGTTACAAGAACGAGTTTGTAGACTGTTTGAAGCAAGCGGTAGCGTGGTTTGAGAGGCAGACAGGGAAGAAAGTCAGACAGATCACTTGCGACAATGAGTTCGATGTCCCAACTGAAATTATAGAATGGTGGAAACCCCTACAATTCATTTGGAAGACTAGTGCTTCAGGTGATAAAGATAGCAACCCCATAGCTGAGAAGGTCAACGACATCACAGCCGGACCAGCCCGGGCCATGCGATATGAGGCTAACTTACCACCCCAGTTTTGGGCGGAAATGGAACACACAGCCACAACTTTGCACAACATTCCACGACAGGGCCTAGGAAAGGAACCTCACCTTTTGAGGAATGTCTGGGCTACAAGCCAGCTATCCGACAACTTAAGCCTATAGGATGTTTAGGTGTAATGTTCATAGGAAAGCAGGTAGGCAAAGGCAACTATAGGGGAAAGCGTGTTATGTTACTTGGATACGATGTATTTAAGGAACTATACCGAGTTTGGGATAGTCGAAAGGTCATCACAAATGTGCGTAATGTACGCTTTAACCACAATGTAGTTGGCAAGAATGCTCACCCACCCAGAGAAGTTAGATGGGACGACGAGGAATCTGAGGGGGAGAGTAATGACACAGTACAGCTAGAACAGCCGTTAGACGAACCCAACATAAAAATGAGGGGGAGTTAGACAAACATGAGGAGTTACAGGAAGAAAAAGACATGCACCGTCCAGATTCCGGTCTCCCATCAGAGTCAAAGGTAGAATTAACTGACGACAAGGATGATGGGGTAACACCCGTCACATCGTTAGAGGCGCAGAGCCCCGAAGCAGACCACCCTAGTAGGAGGTACGTAGAGGGAGACGCGCCCACTAAGGGCCTCACTTGGGAGCAAAGTGATAAGATCACATCAGCTAACATAGTGAGAGGGAAACGAGAAGCAAAGGTTAGGACACCAGTTACACAACCACCTCCAGAAAAGACGGCAGCAGTAAAAGCAGCTACATTGACAGATGAGAGAGTTAGTGTGCCGGGAGTAGCTTTCGGAGAAGAATGGGTAAAGGAAGAATATGGAGACAACTGGCAATCAGTTAAGAGAGAAGGAAAAGTCTTAGAACCATGCGAAAAGGGAGAGAGACTTAAAGTCCGTAAGATGCCTAAGCCCAGTCACTTCGTAGTCTTTGACGATGATCAAGTAGAAAATATGTTAGATAGTGAAATTAGAAAGTATCGGATAGATAGGATAAGACCCGTCGGAGAACTAGAGCATCCCGAGATGTCCGCAGAAAGTATCGTAGAGGATCAAACCACTGCGTTACTGTACCTGACATTGAAGGTACCAAAGGCAATCGTTAGTGAGGGATTAACTGTGAAGGAGTTGAAAGCAGGAATGGATAAAGAGATTGAAGCTCTAAAGTATTTTAACACTTACACGTGGGTAAGCCCTAAGGAAGCGAAAGAAAAAGGAATAAAAGTAGTGAGACTAACTTGGGTACATAAAGTCAAACTAGACGAAAACGGACGTAAGTTCATTAATTCTAGGTAAGCTTTACGGGGAGATATGCTAGAGCCAGGAGTTAGCTATAACCCAGATCATTGTTCGTACCCTGCGCCGCGCATCGCTCATTACTCTTTTTGTCTAAGCTTGCAGCATGGCATGGACATAAGCTATTACTATACGGCATAGACTTCAAAAATGCTTATCTAAATGCACGAATGCATGATCCTGTTTACGCTTATGCACCCGAAGGGATAGACAGTGAAGAGCATGAAGGCATGATATGGAGAGTAGATGGAGCTCTGTATGGCGCGCCGCAAGCTGGAAGGAGATGGTATGAGATCTTAGCCCCTAAGTTAGAGGAATTAGGATTCAGGTTACTAGACTCTGATTTATGTATGTTCGTTGAAAAAGATAAGCCGATAAGAGATGCTATCATTGGTATTTTCCATGTAGATGATCTTATTTGCTCAGCTCCTAACGAACAAGCGTATGACCGTTTCGCTAGTAAACTAGAAAAGTTTTATCCTCTTAAACGTTTGGGAGTGGCTAAGGAGTTTAAAGGGATAGAGATAGTTCAGGAAGGAGGACGCATTTTACTGCACCAGAATAAGTATTAGAAACAGATTTTAAAGGATGTAGGATATGCCGATGTTAGACCAGTTAGCACTCCTTGTGCAGATATAAGCCAGAACCCATGGCAGAGACAAGCGCACTTAGAAAACATTCAATTCCTAGTTTGGTAGGTAAACTTTTGTTTCTAACTAAGATGACACGTCCAGATGCAGATCAAACACTGAATGCAGCTAGCGTGATGCAAACAGTAAATCCAGGACTTGCCTGTGCTTTACTAGGTAGGATCTTCAGACATCTGAAAAGTTCGTATCGCGGTATTGCATTTCACGGACCTAAATCGTCACAAGAAGGAAGGACGTACCCCAAGATTACTTTGTGGCCAGATGCTGCGCATAAGGTCTGTAACAAAACCGGAAAGTCACGCACAGGTTATGTAGTGCTTTGGGGTGGAGACCCGGTAGCTTGGTTATCGAAACGACAGACTAGAATTGCACTAAGTTCTAATGATGCGGAAATTTTCGCAGCAGCAGAGTGCATACGAGAGGGATTGGCTATCAGACACATCACAGAAGAGTTAGGTATAGCACAGAAAGGGCCGATAGAGCTTTATGAAGATAATGCACAGACTATCTTAGCAGCAGAGAGGGGAATGTCAGGACCACGTACTAAACACTTACCCTTAGAACTGCATTTCATTCATCATGCACAGAGAGACAATGAGATTAAGTTTGTAAAGGTAGGAACTAAGAAACAAATTGCAGACATACTAACCAAACATGTTCCTAAAGATCAATTCGAATATCTCTTCAGTAAACTTATGGTAACACTTGATCCATAATTTTACATCTCAAGTCTGCAAACTCATGCAAATTTACGCAACCTATGTTATTCTTTTGTGAATTTTCTCTCTATGAAGTGTGCAGGAAGTATTTTGCGCAGGTAGTTGAGCAGAATCTTTTAGAGCTGTTCCCGTCGAAGTGTAAGTCGAGCGCGAATGCGAAGCGCGTGGTTCAGACCACAATCGGTCGCATTGTGACAAGAGCGGGAAGGACACGAGCCATCGGACCCGACCGTACTTCGCGTAGTTTTATATTGGCAGAATGGCAGAAACTAATTATATTGGACTCAAGTAGTCAATGATGTAATTCAGTTTACGTAATGATATGGTCATACTTCAAGGACCTACTGCTAATGTTTTAATCGTATCGAGATGCCATCGCGGCAAAGAAGCAAAGGCAGGTGGACTGGAAAGAATGGCGATTATTCAGTTTTGTGACTCAACAATCATTTCATTTTATAACTTGAAATGATGGCCATTTATCGCATCGTAATAGTTATAGTTGTAGATGTATTGATTGATAATTTACTCATTGACATAGAACTAAGGGGGAGCGTTGGTAGGATAACTACGTGTATTATTAGTAATTGCTTTGTGACTGGGCACGGTAAGTAATTTATTCGTTTAGTCGAATGACCATATAGTTCTAGTCAATAGTGATAACGGACGTAACGGACTATATTGGCATTTCAGGATTGGACAATAACCATTGTGTAATAATTACCGTCGTGCGGACTTTATTTCAATTTCGTTATTACCTTTGAGTTTGTCAGTTCTGCTATCTACGTGCGGATTAAAAGTGTCGATTGGTATCGTGGCTTCTAACGGAGTCTCTCAGCAAAGCGGCGTGTAAGCTATTTGGTCCGTGAATGACCGGGTACTATTTACCTAATCAACGCATAATGCCAAAACTATTTCCCTCTGACCTTGAAGGTTTTAAATGGGATTCTCCCATCGTATTGTCCTTTTGTCGTGACTTCTTTGTTTTTGTTCATGCCTCTTAGAATACTAAAGCTCATGAGAGCTCAGTTACTGTTCTTTAGGTTCCTTTTTCTAGCAGACCAGTGGACAGTGTCTGATGTGCCTCTTGCTTGCCTCTTTGCTCCGATGCCGGTGACTCACCGTGCCTAACCAGAAGCGAGGACAGGTACAATGCGTTCAAAAACTGAGCCAAAGGGTCTCAGTGCGAAAGCTTCCCTGTTTGTGTGCCAATTTTTGGAATGGCACCAACCCTTTCACTGACAGTCGCCTCCCAGGTCGGCGATGGTCACGAGTCTTCTTCCTTCCTTGCTTGCAGTGCTAGAGTCACTAAGCGCTGCCAAGGCCCACAACCCACTAGACTCTCACGAGAGGGTTCTGTAATGCCCCCAAAGATAGCTCAATAAAAAGTCGGTAATACAACCAAACACAGTCCTAGAATGAGAATGATGTCTCGTTGTATTAGCTCAGTGAAGCCGAAAAGGAAAACGGCAACAGACCAGGAATAAAATGGCATCAGGTCCAATCCGGACAAATAATACTGAAAACAGGCTGGTGCACCTGTCACCAGGAAAAGGGTACTTTTTACCGGCTATCCGGGGGGTGATGCCTACAGTACCCCCTCCCGCTTTTATGACGAAAATAGCATTTTCGTCATACAATTTCTGATTTCTTTCTGCGCTATGGAGTCATGCCACACAGCGCATCGACCCACGGATAGACGCTAAAATACGATAGATATATCCTCATACGGCACGTCAACGCAGATTCTCTAGCCGTTTTTGTAACTTTTTGAACTCTTTCCCCTCAACTTTTTTTTTTTTTTTTTTTTTCGGCAGTATGTCAAGAACAAATGTATTACCATTAAAAAATACAAGCAACGTGGTGCCGTATTCTCTCTTGATCTTCTTCTTCTTATTATTATTATCATTATTATTATTATTATTATTATTATTATTATTATTATTATTATTATTATTATTATTGGACACCGTGATAGCCCAGTGGTCAAGTTCTACCATCTGGGCCCTGTCGCCAGTTCGATTCCCGTCGGTGCCACCAGTATTTTCATTGAACATACCGGTCTATTTCTGGACCAGTATTTTCATTGAACATACCGGCCCGTCTGGAAGTGTTGGAGCTGCCCTTGCGGGGGTGTCATTAGAGCTTATCGTCAATTCTTCGTACTCCCCTCACGGGTGAGACGATGGAGGCGCATGAGCAGAAATGCATCAGCCATTGACAGAGAAGCACTATTATTATTATTATTATTATTATTATTATTATTATTATTATTATTATTATTATTATTATTATTATTATTATTATTCTCCACACTAAGATCCGACGGTAAATACATGGTCTTTTTAATGACATACCCTTGTCTAAAGCGGATATCCTATAATATAGTATTAGGGGCCAGTCCTAATAACTATATCCGAAGTCGGGGTGTAAGTACCCAACCCTGCGATATACCGACACAAGTAGAGATTGACCGTGCACAGGTACGACAGTATATAAATTGTATCGTAAAAGAAATAATTTAATGGAAGTTCAGAGAACATTTCATTTTTTCGAGAACATCATCCCAGGACTTGCAAGAGGGTCATACCCGGGAACATCATCGCTCATTGCACTAGCGATCCCCGTCTACGGTGTAGTATCAGTGTCGATCGACCTTTTGCACTCGTATCTTGCGATCGAATGCCAAGTTATATCACTGAGTCATTTTAATATTCATAATAATAACTGATGATGCATGATCCAATCATGATACGCCATGGGCAATCAATCAGTTTATTTTAGACGCATAAGAAAAATAGTGTCTTTGTTACTGCCTTCGTCTTCTGGCGCGGATTTCTTTGCCTGGTGGTAGGCCACCAACAAAAGTCAAATCGAACTGTGACTGTTCAAGAATGTCCCAGACCTTGTTAGGGATTCCGCCCAACGATAAACCAAAAGGGATGTCAAGCACTCCCCTTGACATTGTCTGAATGGTCCACGCAGTGTAGTCCTTGTCTCTGGGAGTAATTGTATCATCCCATGTCTCGAGACTTTTTGCGTCTTTATATACTGGCAGGTAATGTCTTGCCTTTGGATCCTCGACCGGGTCCATACTTTTCCAGAACTGGAGTATCGGTTGCATTATTTTTGCGGCTGATGATATTTTGAGTGTCCGTGTGACACCCGTTTTTCGTGGGACTGCCACGACCCGCAATAAGTATAAGTCTGAGAGAGTGTCATCAGCAACATGTTGTTCTGCTGGTCTCATCAGATAAAAAGCGTCTTTCACCCATGCGATGGTTGCTATCGCGTCGCCTTCCTTCCATCGCTCATGGACGATCTCGACGTTGCCCGCGTTTGGGTCAGTGTCAATCTCCTCATCCTCCTGGTGGACATCCTTGATCTCATCGACCTCATCGCCTTCCTCGGTTGGTCGTTGATAAGATCATTTCGCGCTCTCCTTAGCTGCGCCTCCGTGATCTTCTCCTTCTTTCCGCTGTGCTCACGTGGAGACTTAGACTGAGTCCCCACCGCGCTTATGCGGTCAGTCTTCTCCTTACTGTCAACCTCACTCTCCTCCTTCTCAGCTATCGGTGCCCAATAAGCATCTTCTTGATCTATGCCAGCCTCCTTGTGGATGTGCGGCACCTCTTTGAAATCATCTTTCATCCGTTTCAACGCCGCCTCAACTGATTCATCTTCCAGTTAGAAGGGATCATACTTAATCAGCCTTCGTGCATTCATAATTTGCACCTTCCCTCTACCCCTGATCTTATAGTTCAGAGGTCCCGTCTGTTCCATGATTTGATAAGGTCCTTTCCAATGAGTGAACAGCTTAGAGCTGACTCCCTTCGGGACCTGAGGATGGTACAATAGTACAATATCCCCGACCTGGATTTTGATCTGATCCAAGTGTGCTTGTCGCGCCCCTTCAGCATCCGTCTTTCGGCGCTCCGCCTCTCTATGCGCCCTGACTATTTGCTCCGCCTCCATCTTCGCTCTAAGTCTCATCCCAAACAACTCATCCGCATCCGCCCAAGTGTCTTTTGGGTGAAGGAGCGAAGTCGGGATATCAGGCTCACGCCCATATACTAGCTGATATGGCGAGATTGAGCTCGTCGAGCCTCCTAACGCCGTAGAGGGTAGACAGTTCATTGCAAACGCAAATGATGGTGCTGCCTCGACCCATGCTCTTTGATTCTCCTTCTTCGTGCAATACATCTTTAGCGAGGCTTTGAGGGGTCTGTGTACCCGCTCGATTTTCCCATTTGCTCGCGGGTTATAGGCAGTAACGTATTGCCATTTCATCCCGTAATACTTAGTAGTTTGTCGATGATCTCGTTATTAAAGTCCGAGCCTCGATCAGAACATATCTTTCTTGGTACTCCGATCTGTGAGATGATCCTATCGATCAGCGCTTCGGCCGTCGTCTTGCCGGTAACGTCTTTGACAGGGATGATCCACACATAATTGGTGGCTCTGTCAATAGCCGTACGAAGGTATTTGTAACCTTCCTTCGATTCTGGGAAAGGTCCCACATGATCAATGTGCATAAACTCAAACATCCCCGCATGAAGAGGAAATTTGCCGATCAGGCCAAAATTTGCCTTCAGCGGTGTTTTGTTTATCTTGCACGGGATGCATGCATCCACCGCATGATCTATCTCCTCCTTCATCTTTTTCCACCAGAATCGCCTCGCTACTAACATGTGAGTTCGTTGTCGACCCGGATGCGCCAAAAGTGGGCAGTTGTGGGCTGCGACAAATATAAATCGTCTCAGACTCTCCGGTACCCAAAGGTCCATTGTCCGGCTGTGACGCATAGCGACCGTGAAGGCCCTTGTACCACAGTAGACCATCTCTCCATCCCATCTCCTTCATTTGATCTTTGATCGCTTTCGTCATCTTTAGCTCATCCGGGTTCTGATACAACTGTATGAGTTCCTTAAACTCCGGATCTTGAGCCTGTTGTTGCCTCCATGCGGTAGGCGAGGCTATATGGATAGTACCATCTTCTAGCCGTACCCCGATTCTTTCCGGGTCATCGTCTAGGTCACTTCTCCGCTCTTGAGGAGGCTCCGCATAAACTTCCTGCGTCTCCTCTTCTTCCTTTATGTTCGCCTTCGCATTCTCATATACCTCATAGGACCACTCAGCGTCCTCCTGGGTATGTAGCTCACAACATATCCCGTGATCCGGGCCTTGTGGACTGTACCGTAGACCTGTGCGGTCATATCGGACTCCACTCGCCATCCCCATCGCCTCAATGTGGCTGACCTCATACACCTTGTCAGTGGACAAGTCTTCCATCTCCACCGTGGACACCAACGCCGATACTTCTGAGTTAAACTCTAGCCTAGAGAGGCTATCAGCGACCACATTTCGCTTCCTCGGTAGATGGACCATTGTAAAATCGAAACAAGACAAGAACGCTTGCCACCGCGCTAGCCGTCCCGTCTGTTCATGATTCATCAACCATAACAGGTTATGATGATCAGTTCTAACAGTAAATTGAGGTCCTCCCCACAAATACTCGCTGAGCCTCTTGAGGGCCCACACCACCGCTAACGCCTCTCTTTGCCTTGTGCAATAGTTTCTCTCCGCCGCACACAGCTTTCTACTAATAAACATGATTGGGCGTAATTTCTACTCCTCATCTTCCTGCTGTAATACAGCCCCAATCGCAAACTTAGATGCATCTGTATCGACTACGAATTGTTTCGTGAAGTCGGGCATCGTTAACACCAGTCCTCCATCCTTCGGGTCTTTGTAAATAAAGACCTTTGAGCGTATGAAACGCTTGCAAAGCTTCTTCATCCCACTTCTCAAAGTCTCCAAAATCAATCATTCTCTCCAACTTAGCCCGTGTTGCACCCCAGTCGGGTATGAACTGGCTATAGTATTGCGCCATCGCAAGGAATGAGTGCAATTCAGTGCGGTTCTTCGGTATCGGTCGATTCATAATCTCCTCCCTCTTCTCTTTGGATATCGAGACTCGGTTATGAGAGATCTCGTACCCTAAATATGTCACACTCGTCTTGGCAAGTTGACACTTCTTCAGATTGCACTTCAGGCCAAAAGCTCCGATGCGCCTGAATATATCGGACAGATGATCGATATGCTCCTCCATTGTGTTGGAGTATACGATAATGTCTTATCGATATAGCAAAATGCATATTCTCCCGCTTTCTGTCCCCTCCTTCTCATAAAACCTCCGTCTGTCAGATCATCGTACTGACTGCTCAGCATCTTCTGCATCGCCTTCTGAAAGAGTCCTGGGGCTTGCTTGAGGCCCATCGGAAGCACTTTCCATTGGTATATCTCCATACCCACCACAAACGCCGTCAGCCATCTGGACTTTTCCTCCAGTGGTATCTGCCAGAAGCCATTCTTAAGGTCAATGACCGAATAGAATTTTGCATTCCGCAGTACTCTCCTTCCTTCTTCTAATGTCGGGAGAGGATTTCTCTCTTCCTCCAGCACCTTGTTAACACAGGCGCCATTCTCCTCCTGGCTTCGGCACTATTCTCGGCTGTGAGACCATTGGAGATGTTGATCTCTCAATAAACAAGAGGAGAAGGAGGAGATGAAAGAATCGGAGACAAGACTCCAAAATTTGGAAGGCAAAGTTCTTGTTCTCGCAGCAAATATACACAGGCCCGATGCTTTGTGTTATACAGAACTTTATTGTGAAACTTTGAAAACCGTATTAAAAGTTGGTAATGATACGATGGCAAATATTAATATTGTCCGCCGGAAGTTTTTTAATGCGGTATCAATTTCAACTTGTCGAGGTCTCTGAGCTTCCGCTTGTATGCACTGCTCTGCTCACGAGTTGCGAGAGGGTACCGGTATAGGATGATCAATAAGCCGGTCCCTTATTTCCTGCGCCCATATCGCCTTCTCGTTATACGGCAGGATAATAGTATTATTTTCAAATAAAGTCCGTAAGCATTTCTTCACTTCATTTAGTGAACGCGGCCACGTGGGCTCATCACCCCAGAAATCAGTAATACAACTTTTAATAGTTTCTGGTGGAGTATCCGGGATTCGCCCCGTTCTCCTTGGTACAAACGCCTCCCCTTTTTCTTTTCCTACTTTCGCATGGAAACAGTATCCTTTAGTAATGTGGACATCTGCTCCTACTCCTTCCGCGAATCTCGCCAACGACGGGCTTCTTTGTGCGACACATATTATCTCCTCCTTCCGCTTCTCGATTAAGTCATCAATAGACTTTTTGTCCCAATGGCATGTCGGAGCTGTGACAGTGCACACTTGGGATTCCCAATTGTCGGTCCAGGACAGCTCGTCCGGTCTTGTGACATGGGGGTGAACGTACACCTCAAATGCCTCATGCACGATGGCCATCTTTTTGTGATCCGTCGCTAGACTCAGCTCATAAGCCTCATAAGAGTCAGTAGCGTTAATGGGATCAATATCACTCTCCTCTCCTCTTTTTACTCCATATATCACTCGCCGTGCGGCGCAATCAATCACAGCCCCCATCGTAGCCAATTGGTCATACGACAGTAATATTGATCCGTGGTAACCGGGGACGACATAAAGGTCCATGCGGTATACTCGTGCGGATTTTAATTTAAATGTCAGTGTGATGATGCCCGTGATGACCGTCCGGCTACTCACTCACTTCAAAGTGCCCGTCGAATTTTTCATATTTACGTCCATCCAGTCCCGGTATTGAAGCATTCACATGCTTTGATGGTTTCTACACCCGTACGGCTCGTTTGCAATACGCGAGACTTATTGACATGCTGGTGGATCTCGGTAAAGATGATGAGCCGGACACGGTCATGTATGAAAAGACGGGCCTAGATGATGTCTCGAAAGAAGACTTAGGCTTGGAGGAGGACAGAGAACCCCTCAAGCAGACTAAGAAGATGTCTGATGAAAATTTCCAAGAAGCGGTGCGGAAAATTTTAGAAGAAGGAGTAGGCACGGAGAGAGAGAGAAGGAGCTTTTAAAAGCCAAATTGGAGGCAAACAAGGAAATTTTTTACCCTCCACATGCAGGTGGCGTCAAGCCTGAGGATTTCACAGCGGTTATTTATAAAATACCGGGTGCGGAGCCGTCACCGGCACCAGGAAGGGCGAACTTGAGTATACATGAGGCGAAGATAGCGGAGGAGCTAGCAAGACAGCTGCTCAATGAGGACTCCCTCACTAACGTTTTTATTATTCAGCGGTATCGGTGCGTTTACTATATCAGTGATATTGACTTGTGGCACTTGAGTGCACTTATTGTCTTTTTCTCGCCGCCCGCCGCAATCGTTGACATTGAGTCAGTTCGTGATTGCTTGCTTGGCCGAGGCGATACGCCCGCCATTGGCCTCCTCGCCTCCATCGCTAGTTTCGCCTTCCTATTTGCATCAGCTATCATTTGTAATCGTGACGTGTGAACGGGTGTGAAGCTACCTTGGGGCTGCAGCCTCTGTATACCACGTCTTTGCTCTCACAAAGAGGAAGTGTTGGCCCAGTCTGCACAGCATCAGTAGAAAACGCTGTAACTTTAGGGTTAAACTTTAAAATTTTCTCCTTCCTCTCTTCTTCTCCCTCCAGTCATTCCACCACCTCGAATCGATTACCTTCAGTTTCGTCTGGGTACGATGACGGATCGGTGTCCGAGGCAGTGTTATAGGCCTGACCTCGACCAAAGTTTGGGTTGGAGCTTGCCCATGAGCCTCTTAGTCCTCTAGGTGGGGGGGCTGGAGCCCGAAAAGCTCTTCCTCCATGAGGATTATATCCCCGACCTCCTCCTCTTCCTCTCTGAGGGGTTCCCTGCCACCTCGAGGCTACTCTCCGTGCTCCTCCTCCTCGTCCTCCTCCTCCTTCTCCTCCTCCTCCTCCTCGTCCTCTTTGAGAGGCTTGTTTGTTCTTTTTTCTCTCTCTCTCTCCTCCTGCTTCTTGTCCATCCTCTTCATATAGGCAATAATCGCCTCTCTTAGCTCGCCGTCATCACAGTCTGATTGGCATACCAGCCTTCTGTATTAGCGGCATTTTGAAGCAGTCGGTAAAGGCCCGGTTCAGTACCGCCCGCCTTTTTGAAAAAATCAGCCCTTGCTGTTGGGTTCTGCCTGTCATGATTGAAAGAGCAGTCTCTGTGCTCCATCTCTGCCCTACACGGCAGGCCCGCGAACCACCTCGTCGCCTCCAGCATGCGATCTTGAGGTCTGGCTCTCTCTGTCTTTTCCATCCAGCAACTCGGCTTGTGTACGTGGCTTGCGCGCCAACAGGTACACCGCCTGCCTGTGCCATGTGTGCCTCCGTGACTGTGTCCAAGTTCGAGCATGCACTCATAACTTCTTGGAACAGTACTGCCGGAGCAACGCTTCCAACTGTAGCGTCGAACACGTGTGTCTCGAGGAAGTTCTTGGACTTCACTACGCTAAACGTTGGGCATTGTTGTATGAGTTGCGCAAGTTTGCTCGGGTGCACTGAGTGCAATGCCGACAAAAAATAGAGAATGATTGGCTTGCGGCCATAGAATAGCCCATAGTTATTAGGAGGAAATAAGGGTCATCGCCACTGTCTCAAAGATTTCAAATCCTATAAGAGTACCAGTGCAAAGATGCTGGTATCCATGAGATTGAAAATATGAAATGAGTGTGGCCACCGCCAATTCGCACGCGTCTAGGCCTGTCGAACTCTTTCTCTTATTCTCCTCTTGCTTTCTCAAAGCCTTGTACATGGTTGAAACCAATCCCTCTTGGATTAGAGACTGATCAAGAACCGTACTAAGTAGCAAGAGCCTCGTATTCTTGAGTCTCATCACAGGGAAAAGACTTGATGCAGGCATTGATCTCTTTGAGTTTGCCTAGGAGCGAAGAGTCAGAGTCTTTTTCTGAACTCGTCTTGGCATAGAGCATGAGACTAGCCACTCCTCCTTTCTTCCCCTGAAGGCATTTATGATGTTTTGTCTGTCCTTCTTCTCCGTGTTTGTGACCACCACCGTAGTTGAGCCCGAGGGTGTTACAGTAGGGCTGGTGGGGCAGGAGCTGGAGGGGGAAGATATGCCGAAGGGGGTGCCCTTGCACTACTCGCTCTTGCTTTCACTTCCTCCAATTGCAACTTCCTGGCGAACTCCTCACTCTGGTTCGCCTTCTCCTTCTCACTTATCAGTAGTTTTTGAACATAACTGATATAGGCCGTCAACTCAGCAACAGACCTGACAAAGTTATATTTCTCCACATATTGATCAACCCCTGCCTTGTTGGTGGTAGGTGGTGCAGCTGTGGTTGTTTTAAGGAGAGAGTGATCCTTGGTAGGAATCCATCTCTTCCACGCCTCCTTGTGCATCAACGCAGCCACCAACAGTCTGAGCTTGGTCAGAATTCTGTCATTTTTGTCCACCTCGTCAATCACAGGATGGGTTTCTCCTACCTTCGTAAGGTTTTTCTCAATTTTCTAAATCCTGCCTCCAGAGCCTTCAATTCAGTCGAAAAATATGCGAATACCCCATAAGTGTTTCTCGAACTGAAATTGGTCTTCATTTTCGCGTTATCAACTGGGTCCTGACCCGTCGCGAGGAGTCTAGCCCTTGCTCTTGGGTATGTGTACTGGAGGTAACCCTCGCCCTGTGGGCCGTACGAACGTTCCCAAATTAGAGCTTGGGAGTACACCGCAAAGATAGCATCACGTATTTCAAGGTGGGTATGTGAATTCCCAAACTTGATATGTTGCACCTTCTTCCTTTCATCCACATTGGAGACCAGTTTGCAGAGATGCTTTGCAATTAATATCTGACAATGGGATATAGACATCCTTTTTGGTGCGACTCCCCACTCGTCTCAACTCCTGAGGGATCCAGACATGTGTGTCTTTCTTTGCCTCCATCACAAGATCAAATTCGGTTTTAGCGAGGTCGTAGTGGTCATTCACCCACCGTTGCTCCTCCTCTGAGACCTCTCCATCTTCAATCAAGTTTATCGTTTGTCGTCATCCTCCTCCTGTAGAGGCAGGTGGTATATTGTGTACCCCAGTGCTCTCTGTTTGTTCTACTCCTCCTCCTTCTCCTTCTTCTTCTTCTTCCTCTCTTCATCCTCCTCCTGTTTCCTCGTCTTCGTCTCCTCCGTCATTCAATCCTCCTCCTCCTTCTCCTCCTTCATCTTGCATTTGTTCTTCTTGTTCTCGTGACAGTGTGTCCAGAAAATCACTCACCTCACTAGTCTCTGTGGGCATAGTGTCGTATTAGTAAACAACAGGAGGACAGTGTCAGCTCCTATGTTATGTTTTCGTTCGTTTGAGTTCTGTTCCTCCTTCAGTCGATTGACTAGTGAAGAGAGAAACTAAGTGAGAGGTCCTCTTTCCTCTATGTAACAATGTTTGTACGTTTGTTTTTGTTTGAGAAAAGTAGTCCTTGAGATGTTCTCCGATTTCTTGTCCTCCTTACTCAAATTGCTTTCTCCTCCTTCTTTTCTATATTGTATTTAGTATGAGGCACTAGGACCTACACACAGATAGTCTTGAATAGAGAAGCTAGAGAAGCTCTCCTTGAGAAGTCGACAGTCGGTCGGATAGGTTCTCAGACCTACTTTTGAGAACGATCAGAGATTTGCAAAAATACTCTGACGTATGTGTGAGATAATGCAGATAAATGCACAAACTAGAAGGGTAGAGTGTTGTGCTCCTGTCCCTATGCTTGTTTGTGTTTTGTGTGTGTTTCTTCACTCTTCTGTCCACCTCCTTCTTCTTGGGTCTCTGTGTGAGAACAGCCGCAAGGTTGAACGACAGAGAGTCTGTATCTGATGTCTCCTTGTAAGCACACAGATATGGATTGGGCTAAGACACCTACTTGAGGCCAATGAAATTATTTGTTTTGTAAAAGAGCTATTACTGGATACATTCAAGCCTGGCAGTGTCAAACTCAGCCATCAAATTTGATTTAAGGGTCAGATTTCAGATTAGCGGTCAGATTTTAGATTAGCTGCCAGAATTTAAATTAGTTCAATTAAACTGTAACATTTCGCAAAAATGATACAGATTTTGCGGACGTATATAGCAGTTAAATTGAATTAATTTGAATTCTGACCAAATTCGAAATCTGACCGCTAATCTGAAATCTCAGTGACCCTTAACTAAAATTCGATGGCTGAGTTTGACATTTGAATGTAGTACACAGTAATATGAGGATTATGTGTTGGAGTATTTGTTTTCGTCTGACGTCCCCGTGTGAGACAGGTCAGTGAAAATTCATTCTGTTGCCTGTGTGGCAATGCAGAAAGAAATCACCTTAGTGATGTGGACTCCAAATGTAATGCCCCCAACGATAGCTCAATAAAAAGTCTGTAATACAACCAAACACAGGCCTCAAGAATGAGAATGATGTCTCGTTGTATTAGCTCAGTGAAGCCGAAAAGGAAAACGCAACAGACCAGGAATAAAATGGCATCCGAGGTCCAATCCGGACAAATAATACTGAAAAAGAGGGTGGTGCACCTGTCCGTCGCACCAGGAAAACTTGAAGTGTACTTTTTACCGGCTATCCGGGGGGTGATGCCTACAGTTCGTATTTTACTTTTATTAGAGATTTGAATAATTACTGACACGTCACTAAATGCCCAACCATAGACCGCCAACGCTTTGAATTCACCGTTACACTTAGAATGATATAGGTAAAATATGTAATTGTCCTTGGGGTGGGCCGGTATGAATAAATACTATTATTAAGAAGTTAATAAATTGTCCATTGGCAGCAGACTCGGGTAGCTGATTTGCAAATATAGTATGTTGTTTGCTGTGAAGTTGTGGGAGTGACATATTGCTGTTGACATTCAAGACAACAAAAAAAATTAATTTTTCTGTTTTGGTTGGAATTTCAGTTTTGGTTGGAATTTTGATTTTGGGTGAAAATTTGAATTTTTCAAATTAACGGCTATATTCGTCCGCAAAATATCGTAAATTTTCGCGAAATGTTACAGTTAAATTTGAAAATTTGAATTTTTGTCACAAAAATGAAAAACTGTCACAAAAATGAAAATCTGACACAAAAACTCAAAACTAATTTTTTTTGTTGTCTTGAATGTCAACAGCAATATGTACGTGTGCCTGCCTAATGGCCTGAACTCATGCCCCCTCTGAGTCGGAATGAGTTATTAATAGTTTTTCAGAATTTGAAGCGCTATATGCGTGCGCACAGAGGTTTTGGCACCTTTCGGGAGGAGATTTTGAGTGGATTTGCGTGTGGAACTTGCTTAGAGTTTGTAGCTCGCCAGTACATGATGTGTATTCCCCAGGCAGTGACTTGATAAGTAAGAAAAAGAGAAAGAGACAGAGAGAATTAGGCAGTAAGCAGACAAAACTATGTTTGCTCCCTAAATCCAAGTCGATATATATTGTATGGAAGGCAAACTTTCAAGTTTTCTGACTTATTAATATACCGGATCTGTACATATTGATTTCTATCATTGTTAATATATACCGAAGTAAAAAACTTAAATTAATATATATGTATATGTATATCATCATATGTAATATAATATATATATATATATATATAAAGTTAAGTGTATAAAAAAAGTTATTAATAAGCGTATAAAAAAAGTTGAAAGTATTATTATAAAAAAGTTCAATGTATAAAAAAAGTTTGACTTTCTTATCAGACAGAACTTTTTTATAAAAAAGAAAATTTTATAGAGTTTGTGTGCTAACTTGAATGTCGCCGATTATACCTATCAAAAATATTGACTCGCTACCTCTTCACCAGTCGAGCTTGTAGACCATAACACTACTAGTATATATTAGTATCGTACAAACATAATTACGTACAATATAGAACAACGAAAACATTTCGGATTACAAACTCCAGGAAAACCAAAGTCCTGTGTCATGTCCTTTTTGCCTTTGGCTCTTGGGCCCTCGTCCTTGTAGCCACAGTAGCGTCTGTAGTCCTTGATGCGCTATTGCTGCGCGAACGCTGACCGCTACCTTTGGGCTTTTTCTGTTTTGACAGCCCTTCCCTCTCTGGAATATTGGCTGGTGGCTGCTTGGTTTTTTCAACCGGCTTGCGTGGTTTGGTGGACTGAGTGGATTGAGTAGGTGGGGAGCGGTTGGTTGTGGTGCTGGCCGGCGCAAGTACAGAGCTTTCATCGTTCTTCGACCCATGCTGTGATGGAGGTTGCGAAGATAGTTGCGGAGGGGGTTCTGGAGTGGGTTGTGAAGGTTTGAGTGTGGGAGATTTTTGCTTGGCGGTGGCGGATCGACTCTCCTCAGCAGACTCCGAGCCAGTGCGCGAAGAAGCAGCTTCCACCTCGCTAGCTTTGTCAGCTGCCACGTCTGGGGAATCTGCTGGCTTCTTGTTCGCTGTGGCAGACTCTGCCTCGAACGCTTTCGAAGCGTCGGGGATCGGAGCGTCGTCGGAGGAGGCGGCGGCAGCCACTTCCTCGGCGAAAGAAACAGGTGGCTTGTCCCCAGGTACTGGAGATTTTTCCTCGTCGGACAGCGGCTTTTCCGCAGCTTTGCTTTCAATCTGCAGAAGCAGCTCGCCCAAGGAGAACACAGAGCCAGGCTGCCACTTCCAACCGCTGAAATAACTTTCCATACGTTCACAGGTTTCTTTCTCCGTCACCATGTCTTGGATAATGTGGGAGAGCATGCTGTTGACAGAGTCTGGCTGCAACCATGCCTGTGGTTTCATATCCACCGCTGACAGACAGCAAGGAGTCACAGAAGTTACACTGTCCAGAAGCTTTGAGTTTGACGGACGGTCACGAGCAAACTCAACCAAGCCACGCAGGAATAGCTCACTAGTCTCTTCAATGACATTTTCAGGCAGATGCATGCCTTCCGCCACTTGCACGTATTGTCGCATGGGGCTCAAAGGTCTTGAATGATCAGCCTTGGGAGCGGATAGTGATTCTCCTGTGGGTTGATCAGAGGATTCCGGTACCAGGCTGGAAATTTCCCCGCGCCTGGGGGATCCGAAAGGTGGAGGGGAGGAAGGTGGAGGGGAAGCTAGCAGAGGGTTGGCAGCTGCTACACGCAAAGAGGTGGGCTGACCCATCATGCAGATCACCGCCGCACCTGAAGGAAACCTCAGCACGGCGAAGTGGCCGTTGGTCAGCTTGAGCGAGACTTTGCGAGTGGGCACTTCGGCGACATTGAGCTCAGTGAGCACCGTGTCAATAAGATGATGCCGGAACAGCACGTCCATCAGCGCAGCCTATGCATGCATGTATATTTGTATGTATGCATGCATGTATGTATGTATGTATGTATGCACGCTTGGTAGTTCAAGGTAAGATTCTCCAGCATTTCTAAAGCTTGAAAAAAAGATGCTCGAAGAAAGCGAAACGTGGGAAATAGACACAGACAAAACCTACCCCAAAAATAGGAAATAGGCACAAACAAAACCTACCTCAAGCTTCTCATTCCAATATTCCTCCCCGAGGACGCTATCTTCCATGATGTTCCGCATCTCTTTCTTGTTCAGCACCTGAATAAACCAATAGGCAAATAACGCACATGTGATAGGGAAGAGGAGGAACAAGGAAAGAAAGCGAGAAAGACAGATGTAGAGGGAGCGAGCGAGAGAGAGAGAGGGGGGGGGGGGGGGGGGGGGGGGGGGGGGGGAGGGAAGGGGATTCCACGTTAAGTAATTTTCCAGCTTTAGTAGTCATTTTCGTCGGACCTTAGAATGTGGAGGAGATAGCGGCGTCTGGTGCTTTGGCATGCTACGCCAGAAGTTCCACGTCAACAGACTCATGTCCAGCGGAATGAACTTGCCTCGCATCCTCTCGATGTATCCAAACGTCTCTAGGTTGCGTCGCAGCACGGAGTCGTTGTCCCCGTCGCCTTGACTCTCTCCTTTGCAGACCTTGCACAAGGTCTGCAGGTGCTCCCTGTCCAGGTCGTTGCTCAGCCAGTCCTGTGGACCTTCCGCGGTGTGTAGGAACTCCAGCTGGGAAGCCACATCGGCATCCACCTGACTAGGGTCTAAACCATAAGCTCCCAGATAGCGCAGAAGCTTCGGTAAGCTCTCTGGGTCAGGCGTCTTGGTGTCATCGGTGGCGCCTAGTTCTTTCCCAATGATCTCGTCGCGTTTCTTCCGAAGACGATTCCAGACTAGTGAGGGGGGAGGAGCAGGGAAGCCCACCAGCTCCACCCAGCTCAAGTTGAGGTTAGACGTGTACTCGTTGTTCACGGCCACTTGGTCGGATCCACACAAGATGAACTGCCCAGGCCGAAGCTTTATTCCAAGCCGTGGGGCAGTGTTGGCCACAAACGACCGCAGATAAGTAGTGAATTTGTTGAGCGCTTGGAACTCGTCAACGAAGACGGGGACGAGCTGAGGTAAGCTTGCCACTATGGAGAAGGCACAGTCGGCATCCATGATATCGGGCAGTCGCATCTGCGTTTGCCATGTCCCCATGCTGATGCCGCCTTCCACGCGGATCATGCGCGACGCGTTGGTCCAGTTGAAGATGGAGGAAGGCAAGGTGGACGCCATCCCCGAGCGGCGCCGCCCGCGCACCACCATCACCTGCATGTCATATATGTATGTATGTTATGTCTGCATGTTATGTATGTGTCTGTGTGTGTGTGTGTATACGTGTATTTATGTATGTCTGTCTGTCTGTCTGTCTGACCGGAGCTTTGCAGTTGCTGATCAACTTGTCCACAGTCTTCTGATGCAAGCGGTATGCTTCATCGGGCTGGGCTGCATCTGAGCGCTTGATGAGAAAAGCGTTGAGGAACTTCGCAGCGGCCGGCCGATGTTTTTGCAAGAGCGTGATACCTTCATCGATGGTTCCCCCCTTCTCTTTGAACTCCACCAGCATGGACTCGAGTGTGTCCCGGCTTGCCGTCGCGTCGCCTTTGTTAGGGTCCATCAGCAGAAAAACTCCCTTCTGCCTGAGGTTCTCACGCATTTTGAGCACGGAGCCACGGGGAAGCCCGTCACGCACGAGATCGTCAGCCGTGATGGCAACGAGATCCAACCCATCATACTTCATTTTGCGGAATTTCTCCAAGTCTTCCTCATCCAGAATAGACTGCGCCCACTCCGACACTTGGTCTTTGTTCCAAGTCGACACGTCAACTTTCTCGGTCTTCTCAACAGAGGTGAGTTCTGGCTCCAACTGTTTAACCACGCTATTGTCCGGTACTTTATCATCTTCCACAACAGACGCAGACACAGCCGGAGTCGCCGGAGTCGCCTTCTTGAGACTCTTTCTGATACGTTCTCGAAAGGCTGGAGTGGCTCTGCGCCTGATTGAAGAGTCATGGGCTTCTCGCTTGCTGCCAGTCACCAAGCGCTGGATGGCAGCAACGATTTTTTCCCGATCAGCTTTGTCTGTTACTTCGAAATCTTGTTCGAGTTCGTCGTGCCCTATCGTGTCCAAGTCATCACCAGTCACCTCATAGTCGTCGAACAAGGTCACAAACGCCTCCAACCCCTCCGATTTCATCCAGTGAGTCACTTCCTCCAAGGTCCATTCCTTCCACTTGCAGTCATCAGTGGGCTCTGCTACTGTAGAGAGAGGTAATGCAGTCGGCGTTGTAGCCGCCGGTGCCGCTACTGCAGCCGGTGCAACCGTCGCTTTATCCTCTTTCGCCTTTTCCTTCTCCGCTTTCGTCGCTTTCTCAGCTTTCGTCGTTTTCTCCGCCTTCGCTTTGGTCTTGTCTTTCACCCCACTGGTATCACGCTTGCTCTTCTCTTTCACACTGGCGTCTTCTGCACTAGCCTTCCTGTTCCTTTTCTTCTTAGGGTTGAGGAGCTGC
The DNA here is from genome assembly GCA_019918135.1 of Paulinella micropora. NCBI lineage: Eukaryota > Cercozoa > Imbricatea > Euglyphida > Paulinellidae > Paulinella > Paulinella micropora. The sequence continues at coordinate 10,406 of WBZZ01005754.1, read as the reverse complement.
ATGGCTGTTGCAGCAACAGAGGCGGCCACAACTCCTACAACTGTCACACCGTTGCAACCGGGCCCAGGAGTCGCTTTATCCTCGTTCGCTTTGGTCTGCTCAGTGGCTTCGCCATTTTTTCCAGCATCTGCTGCCTGATGGGAGGGTTGTTGCCCTTGGTCTTGTGGACCTATGGGTTGGGCTGGCTGCTGCGATGGCAAGCCGTTGCCAGGGACGTTCTGTCCGGGAACCTGGATCGCGAAAGGAGGGCGCGTGGTACTCTGGACAGTGTTGCCCTGGCCAAGAGATTGCTGCGGGAAGGGCGCGGGAGGTGTTCCAGTTGGGGAAATGAGGCGTTCAGGGTTCAAGGGCGAGATCATAGAGCCGGGGGTACTGTGGTTGGACGGCGGCTGAGAGACGCTGCCAGACGTGTCGTTCTGCGAATTCATCCGGCTCACGTTCGATGGGGACTTCACGTCTTCCGAAGGAATTCTAGGCAAATGTACATTGACTACTGGAGGGGTCGCTGACATTATCTGCGCAGTCTGGTGAGACTGCATGGATGGATGCACCCCGTTCTCGTAAGGAAGGCCTGGCTGGCTCGCATTCATGACCGGTGTGCCTGCAACCACGAGGGACGGCACTGTTGTTCTCTGCGCCTCGCCATCCATGCTGAATTGCGTCTGGTCGGGGATTAGTGTGGAAGGAGTGGCCACTGCGTCGCGGTCGATGGGTCGCATGCCTGGGTGGGCTTGATACACCATTTGCCCTGCCTTAGCGGCAGCCTGCTGTTGTTGTTGTTGTTGCTGTTGCAGTTGTTGCTGCTGTTGTTGCAGTTGCTGTTGCTGCTGCTGTTGTAGTTGCTGTTGCTGCTGTTGTTGTTGTATTTGTTGTTGTTGCTGTTGTTGCATTTGCTGCTGCTGCTGCAGTTGTTGCTTCTGCTGCAGTTGTTGCTGCTGTTGTTGAAGTTGTTGCTGCTGTTGTTGCAGTTGTTGCTGCTGTTGCTGTTGCAGTTGTTGTTGTTGCTGCTGCTGCGATTGTTGTGGCTGCTGCTTTTGTTGCAGATGTTGCTGCTGTTGTTGAATTTGTTGTTGTTGCAACTGTTGCTGTTGTTGTTGTTGCTGCAGTTGTTGTTGCTGATGCTGTTGTTGCGGTTGCAATTGTTTTTGCTGATGTTGTTGTTGTTGCTGTTGCAGTTGTTGCTGCTGATGCTGTAGTTGTTGCTGTTGCAGTTGTTGTTGCTGTTGAAGTTGTTGTTGCTGATGCTGTTGTTGTTGCTGATGCTGTTGTTGCGGTTGCAATTGCTGTTGCTGCTGTTGTAGTTGCTGCTGTTGTTGTTGCTGTTGTAGCTGCTGTTGTTGTTGCATTTGTTGCTGTTGTAAATGTTGTTGCTGCTGCTGTTGTTGCTGTTGAATTTGTTGCTGTTGCTGCTGTTGCTGAAGTTGTGGCTGTGGCTGTTGTTGTGGTTGTTGTTGCTGCTGCTGCTGCAGCTGCTGTTGTTGCTGCTGTTGCAACTGCTGCTGCTGCTGTTGCAACTGCTGCTGCTGCTGTTGCTGCAGTTGTTGTTGTTGTTGTTGCTGCTGCTGTTGCTGTTGCTGCAGCTGTTGTTGTTGTTGCTGCTGCTGCAGCTGTTGCTGTTGCTGCAGTTGCTGCTGTTGTTGCTGCTGCAGCTGTTGCTGTTGTTGCTGCTGCTGCTGCTGCTGGAGCTGTTGTTGAGACATCTCACGCGCCAGTTGCTGCTGCTGCTGCTGCTGCTGTTGTTGTTGTTGTTGTTGTTGTTGTGCCTGTTGAGGATTAGCCGCTTGCTGTCGCGTTGGCGCCTGAGCCGGCGGCGGCATCCGCATCACTTGAGAAGCACCTTCATGTAGATGTATATGTATGTGTATGTGTATGTGTATGTGTATGCGTATGCGTATATGTCTATGTCTATGTCTATGTCTATGTCTATGTCCATGTCCATGTCCATGTCCATGTCCATGTCCATGTCTATGTCTATGTCTATGTCTATGTCTATACCTATACATATATACCTATACATATACATATACATATACATATACATATACATAGGTATATGTATATGTATATGTATATGTATATGTATATATGTATATGTATATGTATATCATACGTCAAATGTATGTGCATGTACATCTACATGTACACTTGTACAAGTACAAGTACATGTACATGTACATATGCATGCAAATGTACATGTCGATGTAGATATCTGTGTACCACGTTGTGGCACGCTCTGCAGTTGCTGCGCCTGCGTCGTACGGTTCGCGTTAGGAGTGGGAGCGGTGTACTAGCAGCAACAAACACAGCTGACGTATACAACCACCCAGAAAGAAGAAGAGTCAAAAGCAAGATGGCGTTCCAACAGGACAAGCTATCGAGTCGGTATTTTTAACAATTAAAAATACATTTATTTACTTATTTTACTTTTTATCTTATTTATTTTATATTGTTTCATTTTGCTTTACTTTATTTTATTTTATGGTGTTCTATTTTATTGTATTGATCTTACCGGAGGCGAATGTGCCTGTGGCAGTTGTGACTGTGAAAGCGACTGGGGCATTTGCCCGTGCCCGACCATCTGCGCTGGGTTGAAGGTGCCTGGATAGAAGAGATAGATAGATAGATAGATAGATAGATAGATAGATAGATAGATAGATAGATAGAGAGACGGATAAATAGATAGATAGATAGACAGATAGATAGATAGATAGATAGATAGGTAGGTAGGTAGATAGGTAGGTAGGTAGGTAGGTAGGTAGGTAGGTAGGTAGGTAGGTTGTTAGATAGGTAGGTAGGTAGATAGGTAGGTAGGTAGATAGGTAGGTAGGTAGATAGGTAGGTAGGTAGGTAGGTAGGTAGGTAGGTAGGTAGGCAGATAGGTAGGCAGATAGATAGGTAGGTAGGTAGGTAGGTAGATAGATAGATAGATAGATAGATAGATAGATAGATAGATAGATAGATAGATAGATAGATAGATAGATTGATAGATAGATAGATAAATAGATAGATAGATGATAGATAGATAGACAGATAGACAGAAGACAGACAGACAGATAGACAGACAGATAGATAGATAGATAGATAGATAGATAGATAGATAGATAGATGGATGGATGGATAGATGGATAGATGGATGGATGGATGGATGGATGGAGAAGGATAGATAGATTAGATAGATAGATAGATAGATAGATAGATAGATAGATAGATAGATAGATAGATAGAGATAATTTACCACTTTGTGTGGAAAAGGTGCCGCTCTGGCCTGGACAGAGGCAAATATTACAGGTGTTATCACATGAATACGAGAGTGCTGTGCATAGTATTTAAAAAAAAAAAAAAAAAAAAAAAAAAAAAAAAAAAAAAAAAAAAAAAAGACCTGGCACGTAGGAGATCCCGTATGTGCCCGTCTGGCCAGGCTGGTACATCTGCTGATATCCATGCACGTCATATCCACCGGACGTCTGGCTCATGCCCACGTTGCGTACTTTGCTCGGGGATGTGCGGCCTGAGTTCGTTATGTCCCTTTGCAACTGAGCATGCGCCACTTGCAGCTGGGAGTATTTCGCCATCAAGACGTCATGCTTGGTCTTGAGCTCTTTCATCTCCACTTCGTGCTTGCTCATCACTTCTTTCAATTCGTTCTGCAGAGACTCGATGCGGTTCCTGTTCAAGCGGTCCTGATCCTAAATACATACATTACATGCATTACATACATACATACATACATACACACATACATACATACATACACACGTAACACGTAACATACGTAGCATACGTAGCATACGTATCACTACGTAACATACATAACATAACATAACATAACATAACATAACATAACTAACATAACATAACATAACATAACATTACATACGTACATACATACCTCAAGCAATCTGTGTGCATGGATGTAGTGTTTGAGGCTCATTTCCTTCTGGTTCATGGTCTGGTTGTAGTTCTGCAATTGGGAATGTTGCTTGTACCTACACACAGAAAGGAAAAGACGAAAATGGAGAATTGAAACAACAACCACAGCCACAGCCACAGCCACAACCACAACCACAACCACAACCACAACAGCCGCAAGTTAATAGAGAAACAAACGCGGCGAAGACCACAACCACCATCGATCAACACAGCAACAGCCGCAAGTTAATAGAGAAACAAACGCGGCGAAGACCACAACCACCATCGATCAACACAGCAACATGCTTATATATGTCCAGACAGAGACCATTCCTTCCTGACGATATCTAGCAGTTCCGGGACCGAAGCTCCCATCGGAATGCCCACATCGATGGAGGAGGATAAATAACCGCTGCCGTTGGAGGGCATCTGTGGATTGTCCGGCATCAGCATCTGCGTAGTCTCTGGCATGACGTAACTGGTCTGGCCCATGTAGGAAGGCGTGTACACTGGTGCAGACGTGTATGCTCCGTTGGACTGGAACAAGCCCACCTACCACATATAGTACCAAGAAAAATGAAACATGAAGCACGTTAACCCCATATTACAATTACAATTACAATTACCATTACCATTACAATTACAATTACAATTACCATTACAATTACAATTACCATTACAATTACAATTACCATTACAATTACCATTACCATTACAATTACCATTACCATTACAATTACCATTACCATTACAATTACCATTACCATTACAATTACCATTACCATTACAATTACCATTACCATTACCATTACCATTACCATTACAATTACCATTACCATTACAATTACCATTACCATTACAATTACCATTACCATTACAATTACCATTACCATTACAATTACAATTACAATTACAATTACCATTACCATTACAATTACCATTACCATTACCATTACAATTACCATTACCATTACAATTACCATTACAATTACAATTACCATTACAATTACAATTACCATTACAATTACCATTACCATTACAATTACCATTACCATTACAATTACAATTACCATTACAATTACAATTACCATTACAATTACAACTACCATTACAATTACAATTACCATTACAATTACAATCACAATTACAATTACAATTACAATTACAATTACAATTACAATTACAGTACATGACATTACAGTACATGACATTACAGTACATGACATTACAGTACATGACATTACAGTACATGGCATTACAGTATATCATTACAGTACATCATTACAGTACATTATTACAGTACATTGTGAGTACATTACTACATGACACTACATGACATTGCATGACATTGCATGACATTACATGACATTACGTGACATTACGTGACATTACGACATTACACGACATTACATGACATTACATGACATGACATGACATGACGTAACGTTACGTTACATTACATTACATTACATTACATTACATTACATTACATTACAT
>WBZZ01005753.1:22500-60000 GCA_019918135.1 Paulinella micropora | reverse complement strand
ATACAAGTAATGGCTCTTACGACACGCATTACATATGCAGGCACGTACTGTCTAACATAATAAATATATTAATATATCTAACACCCCCCCTGGAGCAAAGCTTAAGAAGTTGAACAGAATAGAAGATATTAGAAGACGGTTTAACGTCTCCCCGTCCAGGCCGCCGTCCCCGGTTGACTATCTAACCAGCTCCCGTGACACGTCCTTTAATAAGTTATTCAATCAAAACAGACAAAAGCCCGCCGCCAAACAAACGAAACAGTTGATGCAGGTCACTAAGTAATAAAATAAAAGGTATCCATACACTGCATATTGACATTGGCGCCACCAATGCCACCCACTGGCACACAAGTAAATACTCCTTTTTCCCTGCATACTACTATAAACTATAAATATTAGATAACGTATATACCTGTTGTATTAGTCCCATCACCTAATTCACTTCACAAGCTACCCCTTGATGACATTAATACCAACTGTCACTACACAAAGGTCCTATCACTGAGGAGACTCACCGATCCGTGACTGCTGCGCAATTTTCTCAATTAGTTTCAAGTACTTCGGTCCCCGCTGCCGCTTAGTGTTGATGTCACCGTCACGGTAGTTGTCAGCTGAACCGATCTTCTCCAACATTGCGTTCCCGGCCAGTATCATGGCGTTGACATATATACTCGTAGCGCAGATCAATGTGACTGATTTAGCTTCTGCCGATGAATGTTGGCTGTAGCCGCAGATCGATTGCACCCTTGTTGTCTTCGTACACCACAGGTGGTTCCCCCCACCCTTGCTTGGCCAGGTCATTGGCCACCTTTCCTCCTGCGATCCCATTGATGAAGTTTACTATCTTCTCCTGGCCATGCCACACACGGTAGACACGCATCCAACGCGTAGATCTCGGCCTCGCAGGTTGATTCTTCCGGAGGCGCCTCCATCCGCACATGACCCTCCTGCATCTTTTCCTCTGGGGGCGGCAACGTCCCCACCGCCTCTGCTTGCAGCACTGGCTGCTTCGCTAACAGCTTCTCCAGCCTTTCCTTTCCCCGCAGTCCACGCGGCTTCGGTAGTTCCACCGTAATGTTGCATTTCATGCACACCGGGTTCAGCTCTGGTTTCTTACTTTTCTTCTTTTCTCTCATAGTTTCTGCTTTTGCTCTTTTGATTTTTATTTTAGCAATCTTTTCGGCGATAAGGTCTGTGAAATCAACCTCATCCTCACTCTCGCTACTCTGTTCTTCTTCATCTTGATCTCGGCCAGCCACGATGTCGTTCGCTACATTTTTATTTTCTATCTCTGCTATTTTTCGTTCCATATCTTCGCCTTCACTTTTAATCGCTGTTCGGTATTGTTCTAATACTTTTTTCGCGTGTTCCATTTTTCTCTGCTTAGCCTTTTGCTTAATTCCATCAACTGCTTTTCCCCAATTTTGTCGGCTCGCTTCAGGACTTGGCATTCTATACTAAAAGTTTTATTTTTAGTATGTTTAAAATTCAATATTTATTTTATATACAAACAAATTTGAAAATTTGTGTTATATAGCAAAATCGCTAGTGATTTTTTATATACAATGTCTCAATATAAATCATTACTCGGCTTGAATGAGTTGGCCGTCGATAGTCTAGATATACTTAATTTAGACTTAACCAACACTAATATTGCAGGTTTAAACACAGACAGAGTGCCGGAAGATGCCGACCCGATAAATCTTTATTATACTGAAGGGCGATTTGACACAAGATTATCTAACAAATCAACATCAGTCCTCACAGGAAAAAATTTATACTATACAGAGCAACGAGTAGGATAATGACGAGGTCAAAGCCTCAACTCAACACAGAAGCAATACTTCCAAACCGCACCAAACCAGTCTATACAATTTGATAGATACAAACATATCCGCACCAGTGGTCGGGCAATACTTAACATACAACGATGTAGACGGCAAATGGAGGAATACCAACCTTGGTTCAATTGACACACTTTCTGATGTAGTCATAACAGCCCCAATATCCGCTAATAGTTATCTTACATATAACACGGTCAACTGGGTAAATAAAACATTTCCGATAAATGTTGATGAATTCGGAAATATTAATATGGGAGGTTATTTGAATATAACAGGAGTAAATTTATTAAATACGATATCGGTTTCTTCAATCATAACCACTGCAACATTTGATGATGCTTTCGACACACGACTCGCAACTAAGTCAACCACCAACTTAGCAGAGGGGACAAACCTTTATTATACGAATGCGAGATTTGACACAAGATTTTCAGCTAAATCAACCGCTGACTTAAAAGAAGGCACCAATTTATACTATACTGACGGGCGATTTGATACGAGATTTTCTAACAAAACAACTGCAGATTTAAAAGAGGGAACTAATTTATATTATACTGATGGTATGTTTGATACGAGATTTTCTAACAAAACGACCGCAGACTTAAAAGATGGAACAAATCTATACTATACCGATGCACATAACCTTTTGTCGCCCCGTCTGTTGAAGCTGATGGTGTTAATAAGTTTGTTATTTTTTGGCTTTTCATATCAACTCCCGCATTTGCCGTTATCAATCCGCTGGCAGTTAATGTTGTTCCCGTTAACGTTAATCCCGCATTCGCAGTTATTAATCCGGTGGCCGTTAATGTCGTTCCTGATAATGCTCCACTCGCTGTTATCGTGTCGCACGTAATATTTCTAATCGATGTTATATCATAATTTAATGTCTCGTAATCAAAATACAGACTGGCGACTTTTACTTGACTTCTGAGTATTGCTCCGCTACTACCCACACTATTAACAACCATTTGATATATCTCGCAAACACTGATGTTGAAGTATATGTTTTTGTTGATTGTGAAGCCCATGCCTGCCCTGTCTGTGTATCCCATAATGTAAATGTGGTGTTGTCTGTGGATGTGCCCATACACCAAGTATTAGGGGCATTTTATTGAAAGTTAGAATTGGAAGAACGAGCATAATATTTTTTAATCCTGTATATGGCTCCCAAATCTATTTTTAAGTGCTCTCCTTTATAATCTACTCCTCCCCAAGTATTTATGTTTGGCGGATTTCTTTGGTATACTCCTGTTGAATCATTGTAGTAAGTCGTCGGCGTTGCTACGAAATTGCCCCAACCATCGTTCTGGTCGGCATTAAAAGCAAAAGAAGCGGGCTCGGCCAACTCGGCAGATAAAAAAAAAGTGTATGTATGTATGCATGCATACAGTAAAAAAGCAGAAGCAACAAAAGGAAAGGGTGTTGTATTGTTTGTGTTCATAGTCTGCTGGCCCGTATACATAGCAATAGTTGAAGCACCCAGTTTAATATCACCCGACATCGTCCCACCCGTCAAAGAAAGGAAAGATAACGACCCAGTGGTATTTACCCAGTTTGTGCCGTTGTATGTTAGTAATTGACCATTTGCGGGTGTTGTTATTACTACATCACTCAAAGCATCTATTGATTTAGTGGCTATCCGTGTGTCAAGGTCTGTATTTGCTCTCGCGGTGGTATAATATAAATTTGTCCCTCTGCTAAGTTATTAGTTGATTTAGTGCCTAGCCGTGTATCAAAGTCTGTATTAGCCCTCGCGGTGGTGTAATATAAATTTGTCCCCTCTGCTAAGTTATTAGTTGATTTAGTGCCTAGCAGTGTATCAAAATCTGTATTAGCCCTCGCGGGGGGTGTAATATAGATTAGTCCGCTCTTTTAAGTCAGTGGTAGTTTTAGATGCGAGTCGTGTGTCAAACCTACATTAGACGGGCAGAATGTGAAATTAACAGGAGACCAAACAATAGCAGGAACGAAAGAATTTAGCGGAAAATTAGCAACTTCTATTGGTGTCCCGTGTATAGTAGGAAGGAATTCAAAAGGAACAGGTGTGACGGGTGGCTTAGAGTTATACGGCAATGCGAATAATGCGAATGGCCCGCACATTCAAGCATTTGTAAGTACATCCTTTTATCCCACTTTTCAACTCCTTAACTTAGCTCAAGATGATGTTGCTCTAAATTTTGATTGTTATTGGAACGGCACCAACACATTATCGTCATCTACGGGCTCAAATTTTCAGATAAGGAAAAACAAATAAACTCGCTTTTAATTACAAATCAGAAGTAGCACTAGCAGGAACTATAACATTTAGTGAGGCGATGAACATAAGCAATGCGGGGGCAATAACTGCGAATGCTGAAATATCTGTTGTTAATAGTACGGTAGACATAAGAGGAGAAGCAAGAAGCGGGTCTCACCCATCTCCAGTAGGATTATATGTCACAGCCAATCTTGGTCAAGCTTCTGGCGGTGTTGAATTCAAACACAGCAACGGGACACAGGGAGTTGGTTTTGGTTATAATTTAGTATATGCTACGGGAAGCAATACTAATCAAGACTTAAATTTATATGCGAGAGGAAGTGGGATAATCTATGCTCAGAGTGCTATGTCGTGTGCTTCAACACTAACATCAACAGGAACATTAACGGCGAGTTCTGGGATATCAATAGCAGTGAGTGGTGGAGGGGCAACGACGATAAGCCAAAGACCAAGTTATATGAACCAGCCACTTATTCAGTTGAAGGGAAATGTTAGTAATAACTATTCTTGTATATGTAATGATGGTAATTTAACCTTTTTAATACCACAAACTCAAATGGGAACCCGCATAGTGGATGGATTTATATGACATTAGGAGCTAATGTTTGGTCTTCTGGTTCAGATAGAAGAGTAAAATCGGATATTGAAACATTAGACTGCGGTGATTGTTGCGAGAAACTAATGAAAATAAACTGCTGTTCGTATTATTGGAAATCAGATGAGAAGAAAGAAAAAAAGAGCCACGGATTTACTGCCGACGAGGTTAAAAAAATATTTCCTGAATTTGAATCTGAAAGTGGAGTAAAAGCGGACGATGGAGATGGTAGCCTTGAAGGAGTATCATATACAAGCTTTATTCCAATATTTGTTAGTGTTTTTCAACATATGGCGGAAAAGGTAGTTAATTTAGAAAAAGAAATAAACTTTTACTTAATATACTAGAACGACCAAGCAAACCAATTAGCAGAAATCAGAGCGGAAGTATTTCCCAATGCCACTACCACCTATTATAGAAATTGATGGCGACCTCACACCAGAACTGAAAAATCGTGTGCTGGATGTTTCGCTGAAAAATGAGAGAAAAAAAATTGACCACGAATGCGATGACAACTGGGACTGCTGTATGACTAAACGAAAAACTGATAGTATATTAATTAAATACTTATTTCAAATGGGTATCATCATCGCCATTATAACCCTTTGTATCGCGAGGCTATCTGAAAAGAACTTGCCGTGCGAGGTAGCCAACACTTATGTCAGAATTTGACCTTACTCATGGCATTTGCCCTTCCATCACCTTCTTCAAGTAAGAAGTGAACATTCGTATACTTGAGTTTTATATCACGAAGCATCATTTGAACATATTAAAGGAATAGCTTCATCAAAACTAACACACCAATCAATCATTGGCTTATACACACATTTAAATTTAGTTTCAATACCTTTCTGAATACAATAAACACACACATCTCGTTGTGTTTGATTTGCTCTGCTATAAAAGTCGCAGGCGGTCCAACCTAACACAGACCCCACAAATAATATTAATAACATGTTATACCATACAAAATATAGTATGACGGATTTCAAATATCAGCGGATTATTTTTCTGAGTAATGATTTTGTGGGAAGCAAAACATTTAATAAAAATATTCAGATGTCATTTACACCAACCAGAATGAATCTAAAATTTATCCACGATATGAACGACCAAACAGAGACAAAAACCAGAATTCTTTATATGGACAGAATTGGAATTATTGGCACATTCTCCGACAGCGATGTATCAAACCTTTCAAACCTCAGTTACAATTTGGGTGTCGTTGGTTGGTCAGACGGACAATATACATTTAAAGTCATTGAAACTGATAGCGGAAATATTGATACAGGAAATTTAGCGGGAAGAATTGTTGTATGCTTAGATTTTTTAGGATAATAATATACGATGCAAAAAATCAATAGCATTAAGGTGAAGCCTGTAAAACAAGAGGGTGATGGAAACAAAAAAGCCAAGGGTTATAAATTATTTAATGAGCCGTATGCCAATATATTTCTGCTTGCCAGAAAAAAGAGCGGGAAAACGACAGCACTCTTTGAAATACTGAAGCGGACAACAGACAGAAAAACCCGTATTGTCATTATCGCTTCAACAATACACAAGGACAATATTTATAAAGCAATGGTAAAGCACTTTAAGAACAGGGGAAACCCAATGGCAATATATACAGATGGTGTTAATGTGATAGACTATGAGTTAGATAAATTAAACAGACAGGACGAGCAACACGAAGGAGAAGTAAAACAGGACGAAAAAGAAACGATGGAGAAACCACAATTTCTTTATTTCGGAAAAGAAGAAAAAAAGAAAACTACCGAACCAAAAGAAAGACCGAGCAAGCATATTTCGCCAGAGGTTTTTTTTGTTTTGGACGATTTAGGAAGCGGATTAAGAGATAAGTCCGTAAGCGATTTGCTAAAAAAGAACAGACACTATAAATCAAAGGTGATTATGTTAAGTCAGTATTTGAACGACCTTAGACCAGAAGCCATTAAGCAGTTAGATTATTATTAATCTTTCCGGCCCAGTCTCAGGACAAAATGGAACTCGTGTATAAACACTTAGACTTATCTTTTGATTTTTGATTATTTTCTTTAAAAGTATCACGAAGCAACAAAGGAGAGATTTAATTTTCTGTATGTCTCAAGTGTTGATGACGAATTACGGAAGAATTTTAATTTTCGTCTAAACTAATTATTTGATTTGTATAAACAAACTTCGTTTTTGTGTTATAGCAAAAAATCAATTTATTGATTTTTTATAAATTTTTTTTTCATGGTGTAATGGTAGTGAAAACAACTCGTGTTGAAGTCATTCCAACAATCGGTAGTCGAACAATTAACTCAAGCACAAATATGGCAAGAGGTAAAAAGGAGACTGGACGAAAGAAGAAACAAGGTGGCAAGGGTAAGGGACAGGCAGGAGGAAAGATTAACTGGGCCAAGGTCGGAAAAACAGCCATGGCTGTTAATAAGTTCCTTCGCGATAACAAGATTATTTCAAAGACCGCTAATGCACTTGGCGATGTCGGGGTTCCATATGCGTCTCGTATCGGGTCTACTGCTGCAAAACTTGGATATGGTAAGCAGAGCGGACGAGGTGCCTTGAAATTCTAAAGATATTTTCTTTGAAATTATGCGGAAATATTTTTTATTAATATAATGGGGACCGCTAAGACTAAGAATGCGAAAAGGGCAAAAGTCCGTCCACTGCGGGTTTATAGAAATAAAAGCGGGAGGCCATATATTATCCAGAAGGATAAAAAATATTATCTTAATTTTGGTAAAAAGTCAAATGATTTAAGCACATGACAAATTGTTAAACATTTATGAAATACCTAGACAAACCACGGACAACTAAGCGAGCAAGAACAAAGAAGGAGGACTTAAGAAAAGTCCAGAGCCTGTCAGAGATTGAGCAGAATACAAGAACAGCAATTCAAGACCACTTAGACAAACTTAGAAAGGAAAAGTATGAGGGTATTGAAGCAATAGAGAAAAAAGAAAGAAAGGCGCGGGAGGATTTAGACGAGGAAAAGAAGAGGCAAGAGCGTCGCGGAGACGCCGATGCCAAGGAAAAACAAGAGATAATGGATAGGGAACATAAAAGAGAACTGGCGGATATTAATGAAAGAAAGGAAGAAATAGATAGAGCATTAAGAAGAGAAAGAAAACTCATAGAGGATGTAAAATATGAAGAAGACAGAAAAACTCGGATACAAGCATTACCACCAGTACAATATCAATATATTATGCCACCACAGCAGGGACAGCCACAGGAACAACAGGCACAACCGCAACCAGAGGTAAAAATTAAACCGAATCAAGAATTTGAAGAAAAAAAATTAATCATAAATTCTGGAGTTTTTACTAAAGCAGATATAGATGATTGGAACCCTGCTAAAATACAAAGTCTTGCGGAAAGAATAAAACAATGTCAAGAACAAAAACTGACAATAGACGATATGAAAAAAATACTCGGTGCAAGAAAATTTAAATAAAAATTTATGAAATAAATTAGATATGGCGAAATATGAAGCGATGTTAAAGAGTGGATTGACAAATAGTAATATCGAGAAAAAACTTACGATTAAAATTCTTGGTGAAGCATTAAGGGAAAAACTTGAAAAAGAAGGCCACGATGTCAAAGGATTTAACCAAAGATCTACGCGGATAATAGAAAAAATAATACAACATAAAATAGATGTAGGACAAAAAAAGGAAGAAGTAAAAAAGAAACTAGCAGAATATTTGGGATTACAAACGGGAAATGGATCAAAAGATTTGATTAATAAAGTGTTTTCCGTAGAAAATATTAAAAAATATCTATCACGAAAAGAATGGACACATTCAATGAGAAAAAAAGATTATGTTAATGCTCTTATAAATAAATATAGAAATGAACAAGAACCGGAGCAACCAGTGCAACCAGTGCACACAGCCACAGCCAGAGGAGCAACCACAGCCAGAGCCACAGCCAGAGTCACAGCAAGAGGAGCCACAGCCAGAGCAAGTCTTAGAGGAGCCACTGCCAGAGCAACAGGGAGAGGGGCGGGGACTAATGACTAATGAAATAGATGAAATGATGAAAAAATATGGATGGTATCTCGGCACGATAGCGAGCGATGATATCTATAAACTAAATCCAGAAAAAAGAAAGCGATATGCTTTTATTATAAACTTAGATAATCATAATCAAAAAGGGTCTCATGAGATAGCCGTTTACTTGGATTTAGAAAAAGACAGGTCAGTTGATGTGTATGACCCATGAGCACTTTATGAACCTACTGAAGACTTTCAACAACAAATGAAACGACTAGTAAATAAAAGTAATCCAGATAGTTATTTATTAATGAAAGTAAATAAGGTAAAAGAGCAGAGTGATACTTCAGACACATGTGGATGGTTTGCTATGCGTTTTTTAATGGAGCGGGCGAAAGGAGTGTTATACAGACTTAAAAGAAGAAGAAGCGGAAAAGTTAAAAGCACAGAATGGGTATGGTTTTGACACCTTTATTTAAAGATATTCAAAATCAATATCATCAAACCATTTAATTAATTTAGATGCTACATCTTCGTCATATTTTATACGGAGTAAATGATATCCTTTTTCTTGACAATATGTATTTTTTACTTGGTCATATTTTTTTGTTTTTTCAAATGCTTTTTCTGCTTTCTCTTTAGAAATTCTACCAAATCTAACAGGTTCAAAATGTTGTATTCCATCATATTCAATAAATATTGGTTTTTCATTATGTTGTAATATGAAATCCAATTGTAATAAATGTTTAACCTTAACTTCGTATGTGGTGTTGCATTGAAAATTAATATTAAAACCTTTTAATATCTCCATTATTTTTAGTTCTCCGCCTGAACAATTCATTTTTTTGAACAATTATTACAACACTTTCTTAACTCACCCTTTCTGCTTCTTGAAAAATATTCTTCCTTTATCTCACAATGGCATCTTGAGCACTTTCTTAAACTCATAATTATACATATATATACATAGAATTTTAAATAAAATATTATTTATATAATATACAATGGACTATAAGGGTGGAAGAAGTTCGGGTATCTATTACATAAATAGCAAAAATAGGATAACTGGCACAGACAGCGACTTTACACACGAAGTCAATATGAAGGGACTAGACAATCCCACACACTGCAAAATATTACACATTTATGTGCCGAAATCGTATTACTCTGTGGCTTCACCATATAATACTTTTACATTATCCGAAGACGGATATGAGGCTTTAATTACGATACCTGAGGGCAACTACACAATGAACAACTTAAAAAATAAACTGGCAGAGGTGCTAACCGCAGACAGCCCAAATAATGATACTTATGTGGTATCCAGTAATAATACCAACATAGACCCAGATGATGGAAAATTAACATTCAATGTGTCAGAAAATAAAGGAATTCAACCGCGGTTTATATTTGATGGTGATACACGTATTCACGAGGTTATGGGGTTTAATAGAAACTCAACATATTTCTTAGCTAATGATTTTGTTAAATCACCAAATGTAATTATTCTAACTGGAGAAAAAACTCTGTATCTTCAATCTGATTTGGTGAATGAAGGTGATAATGACGTGCTTCAAGAAATATACACTGCCAACGAAATTCCTTTTGGATCTGTTATCTATGATGGAAGCGGGTCTGAATACGGGAAAACATTATCTGCAAGTTCAAATAATGTATTCAGGTTTTACTTGATGGACGAAAACTACCAAGCGATTAATCTTAATCGTTTGGGTATCGTTATGACTTTATTGGTTTATCGTGAAACTAATTATTTTAATTTATTTACTTCATTCTTCAATTTGTTAAAGGTTAGATAATTAATTTAGAATTTTTTTTTTCGTATTAATATATTCTGGTGAATTAATCAACTTATACTACTTCAAAAACACAACAAAAATGCCTGTCCAATACGGAAGAGAACTTAATCATAGCCAAAGCGAACTCATTTGCGGAAAGTATTCACTTAACAAACTTACTGCCCGCGAAAGTCTTGCGACTGTGCCAATTAGCACTGTTGGAGGAATTGAATCAACTTTTGAAATTCCTACTCGTCCTTTGAACCTTGCGAGGTCTGTGTTGCGATTTACCTACACACCAAATGCTGGTGGTGGTGCTGGAAGATACAACCGAATTGTTATGGACTGCCTGTTAATGATTAAGACAATTGAACTGCGAAGCCGAAGCGGTCAGTATTGTGTAATCTTCAACACGTGGGTAATTACACTAAGATGATTTGGAAGCCTGAGATGTCCTATGATAGATTTATGGCTTTGGAAAACCACGGGGCTGGGTCTGGTTATGGCCCTTTGCTTCAAAAGTGTAATGTTCCAACTACGGTGGCTGTGCTCACAAATGGTTATGATGATTTGTTCGCTTTGAGTAATACCACTGCTGTAGTTGGAAATGTTGCAGCACACACTGCTATCGCAACAGTAGGTGGAAATACTTATACCGATGCTGCAGTTAATGCTGCAATCACAGACCTTGAAGGAAAAATCAACACAGTCAAAGATAACCTTCGTGCTTTGACTACTACATTGAAGGGAGAGGTAAAGAATACCTTTCAACAGCCTTCTATCACAGCCCGCCGTCATAATGATGCACTCATCGCGGATGGGACTGGTGCTCCTAGTTTTGTCGATGTTGCTTATGAGGAGGCTAAGTATTTTGAAGGTGGAGCTGATAACACCAATACTCCTGTCATCAATGTGTCTATTCCTCTAGGAATGCTTTTCGGAACAATTTTTGAAATTGATAAGACTATCGGTTTTAATAAAATTCCTGATTTGAGGATTGTGTGGGAGGGAACACAGAAAAAACTATTTTATGGAACTGATGCTAATAGGGTTGGAGCAGGAGCGACTGCCACCGCACAGCCCGCAAATATTACTAATCTTAACTTATTTCTTGCTGTTGAAACTGATCCGAATGTTATCTTGGGTGTTCAACAAAAGATTGCTGGTGAAGGCTTTTCGTTCAAGACTGAATACCCTATCTCTTGGAAAACCAATCTTGGAGCTGGCACTCAGTCATTTGTTTTGAAGATGAACTGCTCTCAAGGTGAGAGAATTCGCCGAATTTACACGAGTGGATTTAATTATACCGAAAGTTCGAATACCGCATTTGATTGCGATAACCGAGCTCAAGCTAAGATTACTTGCTATCGCGATGAAGAATATATGCTTTTAAAGGAAAAATTAAGGGCTCTGCCGTTTTGAACTCTAATGTGTATAAATATAACTGTTTCCACGTTGATTTCTGGGACCACAACCGCCCACTTTATGGCAAGAGAGAAGAAGATGGATATGAAGTGTCGGGTCTGTCTTTGGACACAGAACGGATGTATGAATGAAGTGCGGAGGGTGCGGTACAATTGAATTATTATACTTATGCTATTCTTCAGAGGACTATTGTTGTTAAGGGAATTGAAATTTTGATGAGTTAGATATTTTAGAATTGCGCTTCATGCTTCGCATTCTCGCTTATTCTAAAACTTGAATGGATGTTAGAAAAAAGAAAAATAAAATAAAAAAGAAAATTATTTTTTGTTTCATATATATATATATATATAAACAATGACGACCCACCAGAGAAATTTAATCGCACAAGATGATGGAGGGAATTTTGTTAATTTGAAATGTGGAACTTATGGTGAACTAAAAACAAAATTGACAGAAGACAACTTAACAGCATTCGGTGAAATATCCACAGCGCAATATATGCCGATTATTTAAGAGACATTATGTATAATGTAAATTCTGCTAAATGGGATAGTGCTGTCGTTAATTCTACTATTGAAATGAAGAATTCAATGGCTAGTCTATCAACAACTGCCGTGGTAGGGGCTAGCGGATATATACAATCAAAAAAAAGAATTAAATATCGTGCTGGGATGGGAGTGTGTGTAAGATTTACCGCTTTATGGACTAGGTGATAGTGCTTTTACAGATGGTTTCTTCTTTGGTAGAGAAAATGGAGTAATGAGAATATATCACAACCGAGGAGGAGAAACGGCACGAGAGCGAGACATATAGAATTGCCGTCTCTGGAAGAATGCCAGAACACATGGCGAACAATTTATGGTGATCAAGAATGGAGTTTTAATACCGACGACACTGATAAAGAATAAAAATTAAAGTGTGGATTTTTTTTCCTCTATTATATAGAACATGAGCACAAAGCAAAATTATTTGGACGAAATCGCCAAAGGGACTCATTTAAGTAGCGACATAAAACTACCAACAAGCAAATCACTTAAACCTGATATCGTCGCATTTTATGAAAAATACCAACCCAAACAAAATCAACAGAGTGATGATGTTGAAGTTGTATTGCCTTCTTCCGATACGATGAAAAAATTCTTTGAACCAGAAGAATTTACACCTTTTAAAGAAAGTGATTTGAAGGAGACTGGTATCACCAAAATAAAAACGAATGTGGGAGAAGAACTGGCGAAAAAAGAATTATCAGTTCTAGAAGCATCCACACCGCCAAACGAGAAGAAAACACCGATTAAAGCAAAGCGAAATCCGCCCGAGAACGGATATAGTTGCTATGAAATAATAACGGCACATTTGAAAGTATCAAAAGACCCGTTTAACTTCTTGTATATGAAAGTGGAAGACCGCACCATATTACAGGAGGATATGAAGAAATGGCACGAGAGTAGATACGGACATATACCACCAGACCAACGCCCTATTCTTAAATATGGTAAGTTAGATTATAAGACGTTTTTCCGCGATGTCTTATCTCAACACGAGGGCAAACTCACGACATTAAAAGATATGTATGACAGGTTTCATGTGTAAGCGGCGGTTAGTGCTATGTCTCTCATCACATCAATATTAAAATATGATGGTTTAAAAGATACATAATCCGCAGATGCCGTTTTAGAATATACTTCCAATGTTATTGGAGCATCTGTCGCATATGTTAATAAAACCTCATTAGTCGTATTTCCAGAAATTCGTATTGTTGTATTATTGGTGGTGTCCGCGGGATTTGGATAAGTCATTAACCATATCATTTTCATTTGGACTCCATATCTTTGAATTAGCCATATACAATCAAAAGACTTATACTCAATGGCGGTTGTATAATTTAGCACTTCGCTGTAAAAGTCATCAACATTTGTTCCGTCCGTTTTATGAAACCAGAACTGAAAAGTTCCTATTCCAGTCGGGGCGGGCAAATTCAAAGACCCGCGAAAAGCAACTTTAATGAAATAACCATATCCTAAATTAGATATTGTTTTGCTACCATAACCGCCCGTGCAAAGAGTAGTGAATGTGGAACTTTCCATCCACGACCTAAGATCAAGACCAACATACGCATTTTGAATGTTTCTTGTTAATGTCGGGGTAGCAGTGATTGCAATAGTTTTAGTATCTATTGACTGCTGTTCTTGCGATCGGCCGAATATATTCATATTTTTTTAAACTATATATTCTACGATATAAAATAATTCTATTAAAATATGAACCATTTGGGCAATCCATAGATATATCATTTTTACGGCTCTGTCATAGTGGATGAGAATTTAGAAATTGATGGAGTATTATTCGGCGATCATATTGAAGCAAACTCAATACAAGCAAGGACAGATGACATAACAATATCGTCGCGAAATAATAACTCCTCTTTGTTGATATCTGATACAGGCTATGTCTAAATTAATAATGAATATGACCTACCAATAGCAGACGGCAAGGCAAATCAAGTATTAAAAACAGATGGGTTGGGCAATACTTCATTTGCTACATTAACCTCAAGTTATATAAGCGACTTTGAGTTAGATAAATTAACGGATGTAGTCATAACGGGCACACCCAACAGCAATCAATTTCTTATTTATAGCACAGGGCCATGGAGAAATACGACATCACCCTTTCTGAGATTAGATGGTGCTTTCAATATGACGGGAACATTAAATATGGGAGGGCAAAGCATAACAAATGTTAATCTTGTTGATGGTGTTGATGTTTCTGTTCTTGATACTTCGGTGGTTAAACTAACAGGAGACCAAACAATAACGGGGAATAAGGATTTCGTGGATAAAATATCAACATGGTATGGGAAACCGATAATCATAGGTAGAGCAACAAAGGGAAATGGTGCTACTGGTGGATTGGAATTGTATGGTAATTATGGCGACCGAACTGGTGGTGCGCATATGCAAGCAATTACATCACAAGACAATTATCCAACTTTTTCGCTAGTCAATTTAGGGCATGGTAGTGTAAGTATGGCCTTTGATGCTTATATGGATTCTAACGGATGGGAATCTAGTTATGCGACTTCAAGTTTTGCGTTCGCGAAAGTTAACGATAAATGTAGAATTTTGTATGGTATTGGGAGTACCATTGGGGATGTTGTTCCATGGGACACCGCTCTGGAAATTGACACAGCAGGTTTATTAACAACAAAAGCAATAACGGTGAGTGGATTAATAACGGCAAATGCGGGATTAAATATGGGAGGGCAAAGCATAACGAATGTTAATTTGGTTGATGGCGTTGATGTTTCTGTTCTTGATACTTCCGTGGTTAAACTAACAGGAGACCAAACCATAGGAGGAATTAAAACATTTAGCAGTATGATAAATGCGAGTGCGGGGATTGATATGAAAAGCCAAAGCATAACAAATGTTAATCTTGTTGATGGTGTGGATGTTTCAGTTCTTGATACTTCGGTGGTTAAACTAACAGGAGACCAAACCAGAGCAGGGAATAAAAAATTTACATCAACTTTAGAAGTAAGTGGCTCGTCCAATCCTACTACTTTTGATGGTATTGGCATAGCCTTTGATACAAAAATAGGAATGATTGCAGCACAAAAAACAGCAACAGCGACTTGGTATCCGATACAAATAACTGGTTCGTATGTAGAGTTATATTCAGGTAATACTTTAATTACAACCGCAACTGGAACAAGATTAAGTTTGAATAACAACAAAATAACAAACTTAGCCACACCATCAGCAACAACGGACGGAGCAAACAAAAGTTATGTGGATACATTAGACGGGCAAAATGTGAAACTAACAGGAAACCAAACCATAGCAGGAATTAAGACATATAGCAGTGGTGTTGAAATAACTGGAAATTCAATCAATTCAACAACAAAAGACACATTCATCGTTTTCAATTCTACAAGCAATATCGGGTCAATTGCTAGTTTGGATATGAAAACTGCAACATATTACAACTTTGAAATTTCTGCGAAAAAAATAAGTTTTATTATTGACGGGACGATTGTTTCGTGGTTTAATGCTACTGGCTTAGATTGTAATAGTAGTCGGATTGTTAATCTAGGAGCACCACAAAATGCGAATGAAGCGGTAAATAGGCAATATCTGGATGACAATTGTGTGAAACTAACAACAGACCAAACCATAACAGGAAGTAAAACATTTAATGGGGCGAGCACTACGATAAAATATCTAACTTTAACGAACAATGCCGATTTTAATAATCAAACTATCATTAATGGTGGAAATATAACATATAATGGGGCGAGGATATTAAACCAAAATGGAGGAGATATATTCTTTTCACAGACATCAGGTGATTATCAATATTTCTTATTTGCTCTAAATACTGCTACAAGCGGAACCGCGAACCAACGAGGTTATGTATTTACGAATGTAGCATTTGATGCAAAAGGAGCAGGTCTTTATATTTCAAAACTTTTGGATAATAAAAGTGCTTCGTCTGACATTGTCCGTTTTAACAATGCTGGCGGTATGCGGTTTTATGGTGCTTTGGATATGAATTCAAACAACATAACAAATGGCGGAACAATAACGGGAACTACATTAACGGCAACTGCTGGCATGACTAAAACATTAACGGCGAGCGGATTATTAACAGCAGATGGCGGTTGCAAGTTATCTATTCAAAATAAAGTAGATGGAGGAAATGGACAAGGTATATTTCTGCGGGATACAGACAACGCAGGATGGGGAATTTATATGGCTCAACCAGGGGCAGGTAAAAGTCTATCTGGAGGGTCTGCGGTTGCAGGCAACGATATTTCAGGCTTTGCTATAAGATTTAGGTCTGGTTTTGCTTCGGCGGATGGTTTTGTGTGGGAAAATTCTAATGAGCAATTGTTAATGTCATTAAATGGGGCAAACGGAACTTTATGGACAAAAGGATTGATAACGGCTAGTGCGGGTATATCAACAACAACGGCAACCGCGAGTGGATTAATAACGGCAAATGCGGGTATATCAACAACCACATTAACAACAAGTGGCTTACTAACGGCAAATGCGGGGATTACATATTCTGGGTTGCTAACGACCACAACTACTAATGGAGCGAAAATAGGAATTCAAGGACAGACAGACGGGACGAATGCGAGAGGAATATTTATTTGGGATACTGCTGATTCAGCATGGGGGATTTATATGTCTCAGTCTGGAGCTAAGTGGAGGAACAGCACCAGCAGGAGGAGTAGGCGGAGGATTAACTTCTTATGCTATTAGATTTAGAGTGAATAATTCTTCAACGAGTGGGTTCATATGGGAGAATAGTTCAAATACTGCTTTAATGTCTTTGAAAGCAAGCGATGGACAATTATGGGTATTGTCTAATCCAATTCAATATTCAGACAGGAGAAAAAAAGAAGATATAAAGGAATGCTTAGGCTTAGATTTTATTAATAAGTTAAATCCAGTTTGCTATCGTATGATTGATGACAACAAGAAATGTAGGACTGGCTTAATAGCACAGGAATTTGAAGAAATATTAACAGAAATGGATATGCTAGATTTTGGTGGTTTTATAAAAGAAACAATTATGGTTCCGTGTCCAAAGCAAAGAAAGGAATGCGAATTGAAAGGTGTGAGTGTTAATCCAGAAGATGTTAAATGTATTGATAGTGGTGATGTTGGTTATGGTATAGGTTATTCATTCCGAGTTTATCGCCCCCCGTTAATTAAAGCGGTTCAACAATTATCAGAAAAGGTAGTTAATTTAGAAAAAGAAAATAAACTTTTACTTAATATACTACAAGACCAAGCAAATCAATTGGCAGAAATACGAGCAGTCGTTTTTTCAAATGTCAAATAATACAACTAGACTTCACAGACCACCACCTATTATGGATATGGACGGCGAACTAACTCCAGAATTAAAGTCTCGCTGTATTTCGTCAGAGTTAAAAAATGAACAAAAAAAAATTAGATCACGAGATAAACGATGAGTGGCGATGTTGTTGCTTTAAAGAAAGGACAGATGCAAGATTAATTAAATATGCTGTTCAGATGACAGTTATATGT
Source organism: Paulinella micropora (assembly GCA_019918135.1). NCBI lineage: Eukaryota > Cercozoa > Imbricatea > Euglyphida > Paulinellidae > Paulinella > Paulinella micropora. Next base: position 42,014 of record WBZZ01005753.1, on the reverse strand, counting down.
AGCATAATCATTTTGTGTGTTGTTAGATTGAGCGACCCGGCAATCAGTTGTGCTAATGCTGACACATTTATAGGTGTGCTTACGCTTCTTATTGGGATAATCTGCCCGTCTCCAAAGATAAGTTAAAAATAATAAACTGATTTTGTATAATAATGAAGTATTGCCATTCGTGTAAAATCTTCTATCCTCCCATATTTTTTGTGGGCAAAAATGGAAATTGTGTAAGGAATGTGATTCGTGTCGCAAAAAAAAGAATATCAATAATGAAATATGTGTTCACATGAATAAACAGAAATATTGTTTGCTGTGTATAATGTCGGAAAAAAAACCAGAACCGATTACTCATTCTGAACCTTGGACGGAGTGGTTAAATTAAATAGAACCGCATTCATATGTATGTGTCATATACCATTTATTATCGCCCGCACACATCAACGGCAGTGCCTCATCAAAACTACGACACATATTATTTCCGTTATTTATGAAAACACACTTAAAACCAGATTCTACACCTTGCTTTATACAATAAGCACAACTCTCATTCTTTTTTTCTGAGTATCGCGAGTAAAAGTCGCAGGCAGTCCGCGACATAGCAAATCTAGATAACACGAATAGCAATATTAATAACATTATATATTTAGCCCGCTTTACCTTCCTCTTTAATTATATTAATATAAATCGCCTCTCGTTGTTCATTTGATAGCGGTAATCTATAAAGTATATTTTTAGGTTTTCTAAAAATGTTGGGGTTTCTATTCACTAAGTTCTGAGTGATGCGGATTTGGTCAATTTCCTTTCCTAGCCGTTCTAGTTCCTCCAGTTGTTGCTCGTCTTTGCTTTTTTCTTTTTTATTATCCATGCTATATAATAGCGGATATAAAAAATGCCACACGAAAAACCACTTTTTACGTATTATAACAGAATTAGACATGAACATAAGTATTTATTGGAAGACGCAGATGCTGATTGGGCTGAACAAGTTAATGAAAGCATTAATAGTCAAGCCCGCGAGAGGCTTAGAGCGGATAGATTGTTGGATGCTTCAACAAGAAGGGGGAATACTATGGAGGATTTAAAAGATAAGATTAGTGCGTTGGACAATAAGCAAAGTATTTATGCAAACATGAATTACGATGAACTGAAAGCACACCTCCAAGATGACGGCATTGATATGAAAGAATTTGAAAGAAAACACGGAACTGCCCCCATGAAAGAACAAATGATTGAAATGCGAAAATTAGCAATGGCTACCGATAAATATGATATAATGCAAATAGAAGACAATATCCAGCAAATGAAGCGTGATATAGCACAATTGGTAAAACAAGAATATAAAAAAACGATTAACCGATAAGGGTTTAACGTATATGAAAAACAAAGGCAAAGCAGACAAAACTCGCGTAATACGAAGAGAGGATAGAAAGCAAGCGGAGCAGGATTATAAGGAATGGAAAGAAAACCGAGAAGAGTGGGAGAGAAAACACCCAGATGATGTTTGAATAGAAGCACAGATAGGCGACGAACACAAGATGCTTGTGCCACGAATAACTGATGACCCCCGAAGTATAGAAAGATTTGTTGATGCTATTATTAGAAGCATTCAAGAGATAATTATGAGTCCCAGACTTAATAGATTACTTAACCTTGCTACAGGTGTTGGGCGATGTGGTGTGAGAAGGCTAGCGTGGGGGCAGATATTGAGATTAATTGCCAACAATCCACAACTACGTGCAATGAATGTTGGATTACTTGGAAGAAGAAGAGCAGATGCTCTCAATACCTTTTTGCTAGCACTAGCAAGAAATGAAGTGCCAGAGGGTTTGCCTCCGCCTAATCCTCGTCTGATTGCAAGCGGACAGCAAAGAATAGGTGATTATGTATTAAGTGAATATGCGAGCAGATTAGCCACTGGAATAATGTCTTTAAATGCGTGGCAAGTTTTTAAAACAGGCGTAGAGACTATGACAGTTCTCGGTCTTGGAAAAGCACTTAAAGAAATATATAGAACATGGTCTGCTCAACCAGATGCTCTCATTAAGTTGGAAGAAGAACGAATTCATACTGAGGGAAGTAATTATAATGGCGGGGGCACACGAGTGGAAAGCCGTCTTCAATTAGAAGATAGAACTCGTGGCAAAGTTCCTTACATTCTCCCAGCAGATGCTTTGGACTTGGTTGCTTTTGAACATGATTTATTGTATGCGTCAGGCGACAAGAATGTCCAAGACTTTGCCGATAAACGATACTTTGAAAGAATTACCAATATGAGTGATTATCTAACGAGTAATGGATTGGCTACGGCCGAAGTTGCTAAGAGTATTTTTGACAATTACAACTCAATGTTTTCAAAAGCGGATATATCTAGAATGGCCTTGGAAGCACAGGGGAGGGCACGTGGCGGAGTATCTTTTTGGGATGCAATGAAGTTTTGGAAAACTATCAAAACCACTCCTCCAGATGCGAAGTATAATGGATTTATAGGCGATGTAGATAAAACATTGATGTCCATGATTGGTATCATGAAGAATGTGGGCAGTTTTGACAAGGATGCACCATTTAAAGTAAATAAAGTAGCTAATCCTGCTACATTCAGCACACAATATGCGGAACTCGTTGATGGTTTTAATAAAATGGTTAAATCGCAAGAAACAGCCGATGGTGTGAAAGGATATTCTCTTATCGCACCAGCAAATGAAACTACACTTAATAATTTTATAGAAAAAATAAATACACAGAGCACAAAAGATATTCCACCAAATATAGAAAAAGATATAAATCTTAGTGTTGAAGTCCCGATCGCATACTCAGACAATATGGTAGTAGCAGATACTATTGGACTGGGCAATAACTTGCTCATATAAAGGTGCCCAAACGAGGCATTTAAAGGGATTTGTTAAATCGTTGAGAGCGAAAACTGGAAAGAAAATTAAACTTTCCAATTATGACGATCCAAAATTTGGATGGGAAGAGGCCATCAAACAAGCACTAAATCAAGGTGCTAGTATGTCAGATGTAGCAGATGCAGACGATATTTTGGATAAGAGAATTTACGAAGAAATGCGGGGTAAATTAACTCCAGACCAAATGAAGCAATTGGAGGAGTTAGAGTTGAAAGATAATCAAGTTGAAAAAACTAATCCACCGCAAGCAACACCAGCACCACCGCAAACAACACCAGCACCATCACTGCCAAATCCACAAGTAGCCGCATTTGTAGAGGAACCTGTTCAACCGCCACAGAATGATTTAAAAGAAGACCCAGATAATGCAACAACTAATGCCCAAATGGTTGATAGCATGAGAAGCATTGATAAATTGGTTGATAAGATTATGGGAAAATCTCCCGCCGATGAAAGAGAAGACTTAATGGCACTAATTCGTTTTCTAATGCCAAGCGACCAAAATGGTGGAATTGGCACTTCACAAACAACCCACTTATTAAAAGCAACGAACAAAGACACGATCGTGTGCTAGCAACTAAGAATGATTTTGAATTACTAGACAACACACTTTATAGCAACACAAATAATCACTTTATGGTGAATAAATACAATAGAGCAGTCATTCAGAGTAGAATAAAAGAAAAAAGAGAGTTTCCAAAAATGAAACGAAATCTAACGAGAAACTTTCCCGCCGAAATCCCGCGACAAGTTCAAACTCGCCCAGAAAGAAAGGATTTTAAACCGCTTGTCAATCCTCCAAGTAATTATGCTTTTGGTAGTCCTTACTCTCCTTATTTCTATAATTATGCTTCACCACCCCAACCATTTGGCGCCGAATATGATAATTATAGATATAATCCAAACTATTTTCAAAACCCATAATATAGCGAGACATGCCTAAATCTATACATAAAGGATTAATAGCAAACAAGTTGCCACGAAAAACACTTTTGAAGCAGAATTTACCATTGACAGGCCAGTAATAACAGAGTTAGATAGCAAAAAACCACCCAAATTTAACAATGACTCGGAAATACAACCAATTAAAACACAAAGAGATAGCGTTGAATTGCTTCCTATTCAAAAGGAAGGAATATTGCCAGCAATGGGGACTATGGTTATATGTGCAAGCACTGGCGGGGGTGAATCAGTTATGATTTGTAATCTACTCGCCAAAAAGAACATGTTGAAAGGTTTTTATGATAGAATAGTCGTCTTTTGCTTAAGTCCGTGCCCGATTTTGGAGGACACTCTCAAGTTAAAAAAAGAAGACATAATCAAAGAAGATAAGCCTGAGTTAATGAGAGAAATATTAACCAAACAAAAGGAACTGATCAAAACTAAAGGGTTTAAGAAGGCACCAAAGATATTATTGTTATTGGATGACATTGCGCAGAGTAAAACTTTTCTCAAATCAGAAGTGCTTACAGAGTTGTTTTTTGCTTCACCACATGCTAAAGTGTCAGTCTGGGTAGCAACGCAGAGTTATACACAACTCCCGCGAAGAATAAGAATCAATTGTCATTGGATGATTATTTTTAATGGAGTAAGGAGAAGCGAACTTGACAGACTGGCAGATGAATATGAAAGCCCTTTTCTCACTAAAAAAGAATTTTACAATATGGTTAAATATGCTACGGCAGAACCTTATTCGTTTCTAGCAATTAGCAATACGGCTAGTGATAGAACAACCCAGTTTAGAAAGAATTTCTCTACTATATTACGATTAAATAAGGATAGAGATATGACAAACCTGTAAAAAAAATTAAATTAAATGGTTTTTTTTCGCCATAATATATGACATGACGGAATCAACTAAATTATACAAAACTTGCTATCATCAGGCAATCGCACTTTGGCATAAACAAAATGCACAAGAAAAATTCGTAACGATTCGTAAGGGAACGCCCGAATACTTAGCAGTAAGGAAGATAGAAGAGGATATTAAGAGTGGCAAGATTAAGTGTAAATTAAAGCCAAAAGTAAGCAAAGTAAGTAAGAAAAATGAACAACCTATTGCCAGCGGGCAACCAGACCAAGTGCCAGACGAAGCATTGAAAAGAAAGGCACCAGACATAGAATCGGCAAATAATTCATCTCCCGAACCAAATGCAAAACCTGTTGAAATGTCTCCAGCACCTGGGTTGAACAATCCCTACCAAAATCTGTTAATCCCACTCCTGTTGCTGTGCCAAAACAAACTACCACAACACCAGCAAGCAAAATAGAAGCAATAGAAGATGCTTCTAAGGAAACTCCGCCAACTTAGGAAGTTGCGCAAACTAATGATGTTGATGTAAATCAAGCCATAGCGGATTTAAAGAAAATGAAAGAGGAAAGAATTACACACACGAATTTACAAATTATAAAAAAATAATTAACGCTAATTGATAAAATAATTATTATTAGTATATAATGATTAAAAACACACATGCCTCCAATAGATTGTCTAACGAGTTTTTTAACAAACTCAACGAAGGAAACAGACCCGCGAGTGATGGATTTCAACTAAATCAGTTTGAATTGTGGAGTAGTCATGGTGCCCCATTAGTTAATCAACCATTGACCGAATTTGGCGACCTTGTCTCACATGAGAAGAGCACTATTCAAAACACATTAACAGACATTTCTGATAACAAAGAAAATGCGGATGTTGTTGATTTGGACACCGCTGTTAGCAGTTTGGTTTATTTAAAGAAAGCGGTTCAAAATGCTGAGGCAAGAGAATTTCAATTGACTTCGCCACAAGATGTGAGACTTGACAATATACAAAATTCAGTTGATATTATTAAACAATCCGTTTCAAGTGAATAATTAATTGTTTTTAATTTCTATTATTATTTTTTTTAGTATAGTAACATTGCAAATTTCACTATCCTACAAGCACACAAAAAATGGAAGGAAAGGATTCTAAAAATACTGAGGAGTTGATGACCCTCAACAATCTCAGATATGAGTTGCCAGCAAATTTAGCACTCACTGAACAGGGAAGTATCTTTAAGAAGAACTTCGCCGACCAGCAGACTTACACTAGTTCGTCTGAGACTGAAATGATTTTTACATTACAGACAAGCACTGATTTTGTTTATGGAAAAAATTGTTATTTTTCGTTTGACATTAAAGCAGATGGGTTGGTAGCCACTGATGGAAAAGATAATGTTGCTTGTGCTATTGGTTTCCAGAACACACCAGCAACTGCTATTTTTGAAAGATTTTTGTTGGAAAGTAAGGACGGTAGCGAACTTGAACGAATTGAAGATTTGAATAAAATGGTGCGAAATATTCTCCCGTGGCATTATCCTTTTGATTATCGTCGGCAGGCACAGATGGCGGGACAAAGAGAACCAGTTGAAGTTAGTAAGGATGTTAAAACTGAAACGTATTCCGTGACAGACTTTGCTATTAATACTCCCGCTGCTGGTAGTGTTGCGACTGGCCAATACTTGAAAGTTTGTATTCCTCTTCATTACTTTTCAGGAGTGTTTAATGAAGAAACTCTCATTCCTCCATCTCTGATTAGTGGTATGAGGCTTCGCTTGACATTTGCACCGCCACAGGAAGCATAGACTATTATTGGAACCTCTGATGGTGCGATTCCTGCTGGTTTTAATGGTTCTGCTTTGACTTACACCGTATCAAATCCAGTTGTTATGTTGGAGACATTCTCTCTTGCTCCCGCCGTCCAGAGAAATATTCTTGAACAGATGGGAAGCAAGGATGGTCTTCCATACACTTATGAAACATATTATAACCAAAAAGCAAATCCGGGCACGTCTGATGATTTTAATCTTCAAGTGAATAAGGCCGTTGCTCGTGCTCAGTGCTTGTATATAGTATCTCAAAATGTGGTCGCTGACAATGCTAGCATTGATAACCTTGGAACGGCTCAAATGCCTTATAGACAATATCAATGCCGTATTGGTGATTGGTATGCTCCACAGCAGAAGATGGAACTTGGTGGAAGCACTGATACACTTGCATCCGTTCAACGAGGATGTGCAGAATTGTATATTAACAATCTCCAAGCGACTATGGGTATTCGCGATGCTTGCATGTCTTTATCTGTTTCTCTTGAAAACTTTCGCAAGTATTATTCTACTTCAGATAAAACAGGACTTACATCTAACTCAGGATTTGCTACCATTATCCAGACACTCAATCAATCGCCACACATTGGAGCATCTGGACTTGCGGATAATAACTCACGAACTGCGCAAGTCGCTATTCGGTATGCTTCTGATTATAACGCAGATCGTGCAATCACTGCTTGGTTAAAATATGTTAAAGTCGCGTCTATCTATCCCAGTAGATGTGTCGTAAAACAATAAAAAAAAATTAAAAATTAAAATATAATATTTTATAATATAGCAATGTCATTTACGATCTCCAACTTGGAAGATGAGAAACGCACTCGCAAAAATTTCCTCCTTCGTGTCTCCTCAAGTGATAAAACAGAATCAAAATCCGCTTCTACTCACAATGGCCGTTTCGTTGTTGATCTCCCAGCAACTGGTCGTAATATTGATATAATCAGTGCTTATGTCGTAAAGAGTATCTCTATCCCAAATGTTTTCCCAAACATACTGAGTTATACCAACACTCTCACATTAATTAAAACAACGGGATCTGCTACAAAAACGGCAATCGTAAGAGCAAATCAATACACCATTGATACATTTATTACCGCTCTTCAAACTGCAATTAATTCAGCAATTACCCCCAACTCTGTAGCTATAACTTTGAACTCCGTTAATAAATTGAATTTCGCATTCACTGGTGATACCTATCCTTTTGATTACGATAATAGCACGATTAGAGACAAGATAGGACTAACTGCCGATATTTCGGCCGCGGCGAGTAGCACAATGCAATCTATCGTGAATTTAATCGGTGAAACGGCCGTTTATGTTCATAGTCGTGCTTTAAATCAATCTGGTTTAGTTGAAGCAAATGGTAATTTCTCTGTCGTCGGTAAATGCAATTTAGATAAGCCCTATGGAGTCCAATGTTATTTTGAATCGTCAAACGATGTTGCCGATTATGTGCTATTTAATACGACGAAAAGTTTAAGATCTATTGATATTGTCATTAGAAATGCGAGCGGTGAAGTTTTGGAGGTTCCTGTCAATTTTGAAGTTAGTATTCTCTTGAAGGCGTATCATGCGTAATAAAAAAAGAAAAACTATAAAATATAATGACATTCATAGAAAATTTAGATATACTATTTACATTGATACAAAACATCAACTTACGACGGCAACAACAACATAAAGAACAAATCCCCTGCGGTGTCAATATTGATCAGTTTTACAAATATTTGAAGACAAATCACACACAACTAAACCGAAGAATTAATCAAGGATAAGGACTTTGAATATATAAAAAAAATGTCAATAGAGATAGAAAAAAAATTGATAAATAAGCATAAATAATGTTTTTTTTTTTTTTTTTTTGTTTAAATCTGATCTTCAATCCAGTTTAATGAAGCGTAAATACTCGCCGTTCCACCGCTTGTATTTTGTGCGGATATAGTAAATGTCTTACCTGACCCTATCTTGATATTATATTGAGACAAATCAATGTATATTGATGAACCACCAGACAACACATATATATCACACTTCCGCCAGTTCTTGTAGTTCCTGCCGTATCAACCTCTGCTAACGATGTGTTTGGATCGTAATTTGAATAAGAAGGTGTTCCTCCCAATGTGGTATAAAGAATAATTCTCGCGATACATGTTTTAGTGTCTGAATCGCTGATACATAAATTCTCAAAGTAGATTATGTTGTAATTCGTTTTGCTGTTGAATGTGGAGCGGTTTCTAATAGTAAATATGGCATTCTCAGTTGCTCCTATAGTTTTAACATTATCATACGAGTTAGTTATAGCAATAGTCCGATCAATATTCCCTTCAACTGCCAAAAACATGCTAGCAGTTTTCATTACAACGGATGCCAGACTTGATGAATTCGCCTTCGCATAAATAGCAAACGCCGCCTGATCCAATGATGGAGTAGTAGCAGTACTCGCGTATTTAATTGAATGAATTACTTCCATTCGTCCAGTTCGCGGGTTTTCTATTTTGAATGTAATTGACCACTACCCAGATATTGAACAACTAATTCAAATACATTCAATTTAGTAAAATCAATCGTAGGGAAGTTTCCAGTATTATTACATTTATCAACATTCCACGCATATTGACTGACCACATTTTCTACACTTCCCGCCGTTCTTACAACAGACATTCCCAAACTTGATTGTCTAAAACATAAATTGTCTGCTGGTGTGCCTATGCCAATATCGCAATTGAAACTATCTGCAGCGATAGATGATGGAAACAATGAGGAAAATCTAGCAACTAAGCCCATGCCACTTCTATATTTGGCTCGTTCAATAGTCGTAATCTGTGCCGTTGAATTACCTGTAGTCAAAACCGCCATTGAATTAGCAGTTGATACCACCCCTCCATTAGTCTCCGTTTTGTCAAAGAATCGTGTATTAATACCATATGTGAATACATTTTGTAATACTGGCGACAGAGTAGCCGTTCGCAATTCTCCAAAGGCGGTTGTTGGTAAAGCATCTTTAATGCTATCAATAGATAAAGCAGAAGATGATGATGTAGTTGATGAAGATGGTGTATTTGTGCTTTGACCAAAAAGGTTCATTTTATATTTTATATTATATAAAATATGTCATTGATAATAATACGAGAACTACCAAGTGATATAGTTGGATACATATTAAGGACATTTGTTTATTCAGAAATGTCCCAGCAGAATTATAAAAAAGAATTTTGTAATATGTGTGGCTTGTCTCGCACATTCCAGTCGCACCCTCCTATTATAGCAGTTGATATTGATAATATAGATGGTGTTCAGTTTTTCACGATCTGTTCCATTAATTGCTACAGACGAGAGTCTAATATTAGAGCAAGATATGGCGAACCGCCTTTAATCGTTGTTAAGTATTAATCTTTTTGAACTTTTTGTTTATTTCTTGTGCTTCTCCTTAATGGTTCTTTTTCTTCCTCTGATTGTTCTTCTTGTGGTTTTGCTTCTTTTTTCGCTTCACTCTTCGTCGCTCCACTCCTCTTCTCTTTGATAAACTCATTAACAATAACGGCTCCAATCTTGCTTAATTGTCGTAGTTTAGTATTTGTAATATTTGGATTATCGTTGTAAATCTGTTCGAGCAATTTATACTTATCCTCTCTGCTAGCCCCTTTTCCTAATGGTTGATATTTGCTTTCTTCTTCTCCGTTTTCGCTTTCAGTTTTTTTGGCATTATTTAAATTCAGACATAAATCTATTTTGCGTCTTAACTCCTCAAGTTCAGTCTTATTTCCTTCTGCTTTAATTTCCTCAGGGTCTGCCACATTCACCCAACTATAAGAAAATGATGTGAGTAAATCGCCGTGTCCTAACACATTGGAGACCCATGTATTAAAGTTTGTAGTTTTTGGTTTGGCAAAATTTGAATAAGATAAACTAGCATATAATTTTCTCAACATACTGCTTTTTTGTTTGTAGTCTGCCAGCCACGGAAAAATTTTAATCACACGTTTATTTAGTTTGTTGTTTTTCTGCTTATCACGCACTCCATCATCGTTGATAATAACTGCTTTTTTCTTTTTGAAATGATTTCTTATAGAATTGACTTTTTCAATTACAAACTCGGGAGTAAATAAAATCACTGGTCTTTCTGTCCAATTCTTTTCTTGTCCCTCTCGTTTCTTTGCTAGATTATTTACTTTCAACCAACTCGGCTTATCGGGCACGAGTTCATATATATTTTTGTCAAATATTTCCACAGGCCTCGCTCCAATGGTTATTATCAAAGCAAGTAGTTTTAAATAAGGATCATTGCTTAATATCATCTAATTTATTTTTGCCATAACATCTCTTACATCAATTTGTATTTTTTGTTCGTTTTTTTGCTTTACATCTTTTTTGTATCCTTCTACAATTTCAAATCGTTCGTCCTCATTTAAATTGAAAAACTAGTCTAGATTGCTCATTTCATAGACTTTTGCGCTTTGATTAGGCTTAGTTGCCTGTGTTCTCACTTCCGATAATCTTTGCCGTCTTGTATTTAAATTTGGATAGATTATGACATACTTTGGATAAATGACTTTTAATGCTTCCAGTGCTTCTTTATCTGTTGTTGGATTACTAAATGACATGATTATGGCCTTATGAAAAGCCATTGATTGCTTGGAATCAATTTCAAAAAAGTGAGACACAACATTATGAATTTTATTTTCAGTATCAGCCACTTTTAACTGCCTTATAAACTTCTAATCGCTTTCACTCCACATTGCTAGTGTATGTCAAACAAGTTTATTATTTTTTAAATTAAAATACTCAGATGTAGTAAATTTTCCTTTGGTTGCAGTGTCCGACGTTGGCCGAGGTCTTAATGACTACATTGTCAGAGGTATTAATGATTGAAAAGTAAACGTTGGCCGTCTAACATAAATAGCAGTGAGAGATTGAATAAAATTCGTTTTATTAAGGGGGTTGTCCAACGTTGGCCGACGTTGGCGACCTTTTTTCAAAATTTTTCCGAGTGGGTATAAAAAAAAGGGGGGGGGGGACCTTTTTTTTTTTAAAGGTCGGACAGGTCGGACAGGTTGGACATGTTAAAAAATAGATAATAATAAGAAGAATTCATAATAAAATCGTTTAAAATTAACATTAAAAGTGTCCGACGTTGTGTCCGACGTTTAAAATCATTAAGGCAACCTTGGACAGGTTGGACAGTGGATAATAAAATGAATTTAATAAATATCTCTCGCACCTGCTCACATATGAATGGAATTACAACTATGGCCCAGTATCCAAAGAGACCGATCGATAAAGTCATATGTGGAAATTGCTTCCAAAATTTATCAAAGCAACTTCCACATACGACAAGTTGCTTTTAATTAAGGAGCAAAGTTGGCCATGGTTGTGTATATGTTCAAAAAAGTATCTGTTCCTGTGCCACGAATGAACTTATTGAGCGAACCTCTGTGCGCAAACACATAAATCCGCTCATCTTCCTGAAGCGGACTAATGAACAAAACGAAAAGACCAAAGCCCTGAAGCCCTTCTACATTTCCAGACTTCGACTCTGCTCTGCCAAAAATGGCTTTCTTTTCTAAATAACCATTAGCGACATATCCCCTCGCCCTCATTGCATCAAATTCTATTAATGGATTTAGAGGTTTATCCCTTTTGTAGAGAATTGAAAGATTAAGTCCACGACCGAACTTTGGAATCATCCTCTGCGGATTGTGCGGCACGAAAGGGGCAATGACGAGCGCGGTCATTTGCTGAACCAATGGCTCCACTGCTGGGTCGGCGACGGCGGGGGCTTTCTCCTCCTCATTCTGCTCCTCCTCATCCTGCTCCTCTTCGTCGGCCATGGCACCTGCAACACACACGACAAGGGTTTGGACTTCTTGACTTGGACACTTTGGGAATTCTGAAAAAGTCGCAGAATGAAAAAAAGAAACAGTGACGTTCTACGACCTCGTATTGGGCAAGTTCGATGTAGGCACGGCCTACATAGGGGCCGAGGTGGAAGAAAAGGGGATGCGACCTACCTACCTGGTACCTCCGTTCGGCTTTGAAGAGGAGGGGTATGTCTGGGAAATGGTGAGGGCGCTTTACGGACGTCGACCGGATGCCGGGAGAAAGTGGTGGATGCAAGTGCTGGTGCCTTTCATGGTGTCGCAAGGGTACGAGCAGCACAAAGCATTTTCCGTGCTTTTTCTTTCGCTGGCGTTCGGGGCAACAGAAGCCTGACATCGGGTTCGTCCATGTGGACGATATCATGATGTGCTTCAGCAGCGAAGAGGCAAAAGAAGAATTTAGAGCGGCGGGAGAAAGTCGCTTCAAGGTGTTCAAGAGTGAACTGCCAACGGGTGTGGTTGGAATAGACATAGAGGACGGCAGGCATCCGGAGTTGGGGAGGACCATCAAGCTGCTTCAGGAAACGTGTATCAAGGAAGCCAGCGAGCGTTTGAAGACCAAAGACTTATCGTCTGTAGACTCACAGTGGCTGATGCCTGGATGCCGAGCGGGAGTTCCAAGTGTACTGGAGGCGTTTTCGCCCTATCACATCTGCGGGATACTTATCTGGATGCGGGTGACTCGTAATGACACGCTTGGGCCGGTGGCCGAGATGGCCCGATATGCCTCAAAACCGGAGGAATTCCCCTTTCAACTGGCGGAACAGGTGATGAGTTACCTTCAGGGTACAGCCAGGCGGGGAATCCGATTCTACCAAAAGGAGAGCAATCGCCTGACATCATATCCTGATGAGAATTGGAAGGGAGATTGGGGCGATCGACGCGCCCGACTTGCGGTGATCCATTTCATGCTTGGGGGTTCGGCCTGAGCCAGAGAGTGAAGAAAGTGAAAGCGAAAGTAGTGAAGAAGAAGAACCCTAAGAAAGGGAAAGGTAAGAAATCAAACATATCTGTTAATGTTTATAATCAATCTGAAAAGACAAATAAGAAAGAAAAAAATGATGATGTCTCGCGGATGTTTCTCAAGTTTTAGTTATTCTCGAGCTCAAACATCGTCTGCCGTTAAAGTATAACCGATGTAATATCTTCACCAAAGATAATGATAAGAATAATAATTAGCGTATTCTGGATTATTATAAGTTAATTCACCTTTGAATTTCTTATAGCCTTTGCCCGTATTCTGTATTTTTTTCTTCTTTCTTTATCAAGATGATTAAAATGTGAATATAATCCAATTCGGTCTTTATAATGTTCATATCTGGTATCACCAAAATTAATAACCTTACCTTTTGGAGTAATGACTTTATATTTTTTGTTTTTTACATTCGACTTTGAAAATCTCATTTATATATATAATGCCTGATTTAGACCATAAACATATAATTATTAATACAGAAGACACACCTTCGGGAGAAATAGTTAAACAAAGGAAGAAGAAGCACTTGAAATACATCATCAGAAAAAGAACCCGAAAATATGGAACACGATATGGGTTGATAAACCCTTGGACCAAGTTTTCTTAGATTTAGCGGATATGAGTAAGATAAAAGATAAGAAAGGAAATAAGGGCTATGCTTGGATGCTTGTTTGGATAGATTGTCATAGCCGATATTTAATAATTATTCCGCTAAAAAATAAAACATCGAAAGAAGTTTATTATGCTTTAAAATCAATCAAATATAAACCAAAATCAATTACTACTGACAGCGGTGGAGAATATAAAGTAGCAACCCGCGATTATTTTATTGAAAATGGAATTAAACACGATGTCGTTGAAGTTGACGACCATAGAGCCCTTGCAGTTGTTGATAGAGTGATACGAAGTATTAGAATATGGCTTGACCTTTTATTTGAAACTAATCGTAATTTCGACTGGGTCAGTTATATTGAGGACTTAGTCAATGCTTATAATCATAAACTGCATAGAGGTGTTCATGCTAAACCAGTGGATGTATTTTTCGGAAGAGACAAAAATAAACAAGTTATAACACGGAATAATTTGATAGACGAATTTAATGTTGGTGATAATGTAAGAAAAGAAAACAAAAGAAATGTTTTCTCCAAAGGTGGGAAGACCTTCAGTAAAATTATTTATGAAGTCAAGGGCCGGAAGGGGTTTAAATTAATATTAAATAATGATGAGTTGGTAAGTCCAAGAGATTTATTGAAAACTGATTTTATTAAACCGATTGACGAAGAAAAAGATATAAAGGAGCAAACAAAGAAATTATTAAAGAGAAAAAGACTAAAGAACTGCTAAAGCGGGAGGAAATAGAACCGGAAAATATAAGAACTAGTAAGAGAGAGCGAAAGGCAAAAGTAATAATGGACCTTTAATGAACTGAAGAATAACTTTAATGAATTTGTTTATATACTTTTCTTGATTTTGAATGTAATAAGTGGATAAGAAAAGTATATAATAAAATAATGCATCAGCGACCCTTGTTTAATCAACATCAACTCTGAATGCGGTCTTGACTGTTAGCCCGAAGTAATCTGAGATTTTGTCAATGTCCCAAAGTCTAAATAGCTTGAGTGTTCCGTCGGTAAATTCGACCACAAAACGCTCTGGAGTTTGATGCTTTCTCAATTCTGACTTAAAACGATGCAATTTTACCATTGGTAAACCTTCGTTCCTCTGGTTAAAAAGTTTTGCTGTACCATTCCGTCTGTCAAGGTATACCCAATATTCTGACTTACTCTCTACTGGTTTCCTGCGATCTGTATTCGGACTTTTAACAGCGACCACCCTATTGCATCCCAGCTCCTTTGGTATATTCCCTAACTTTATGCGACCAACATACAATCTTTCAAGTGCGTCAGTAACAACCTGTGAAACATTCATTAGCAAAGAAAAAACAGAGAACAAAACTAACCTTGACTTCTGGGTCTTCTGTCTCCTCCTCTGGCTCCTCCTCTGGCTCCTCCTCTGGCTCCTCCTGTTGTTCATTGCCCGACATCTGCACACACACACGGCAAAAACATCAAGGGTTTGGTCTTTTTTCTTGACCACTTTGGTCTTTTGAGAAAACCAAGAAATGAAGACATCTAAGAAAATTCATATGGTTTGGAGTGTTCCAGAAAAAAATGGAGGGAGATATGTGCCCGCCTGTCTAGTTTTTCCATTTTACTTATTAGGCCAACCACCACACACGGGAAAGGTGAGGATAAGGGATCGAAGGTCTATAAAGTTAGCACCCGTGACACCCTGACTTTTTTGGACAAGATTACATTATGCGCGATCATGATGATAACAGCGATAATGAATATGTTGAAAGAGAAGAAAAGAATAAATGGTTGGAAAAAATGAAAGACAAAAAACTATCTGAATTAATAAAACTAAAATTGAAAAACGAAACAAGAAATGAAATAATACAAAGCAGACTTGACGAGAACAAAAAAGAAAGAATTGAATTGGAAAGACAGAAAAGAGATTTCGAAAATAAAACACTCACAATTGAAGAAATAATTGAAACGAGAAAATTAGATATTAGCAGAAAGGAGAAAATTGAACAAATGAAACGAGAAAAATTGAGAAAAGAAGAACGAAAGAAAAGCAATTAAGATTGTTTGAACATTGGTTGAGTGCTGAAAACCAACCAATGGGAATAGATGACGAGATGAAAACACGAAAGATGATTGATAGTGGGAAAACAACATCAGAAATAATTCAATCATATGAAAAATACAAGAGACAAAGAATTGAGTAATAGTATTTCTCACTACTAACTCCTTTCGCACATAGGAGTGTAAACTAGTGTGTATTCAATTCAAAAAATTGGGCGAAAGCCCTCCTGCTTGCAAAGAAATTTTATCTACCATACTTGTTTGTGTGTGGTAGGTGAGTTGAAGTTGCTTCTGAAGAGTAAGACGAAAAAGGTAAATTTAATGATACATACATTTTTTCTCTAAGTGTGCTGTAGAAGGCTATTTGACTTCTTTTGTTTCTTTGTATTTACTATCAATAGGAAACCTCAAAACCTAGAACGAAGGCTAGAATTCGATAAAACTCTCGCAGAGTTCTGGGTTATCATCTACTTACGGTGGGGTTGGTTTGCATCTGGGATGTTTGTGTTATTGCTAAGGTGTTTTTTCAGGACTTCTCGGGATGCGGAGTGTCTGGCGTTTAGGGCGCCGATCAGTTCTTGTGGGTGTGGAGGATCCACGCAAGTCATGAAGTGTTCGATGGTCCCAACATGGTCGCAGTACGGGCATTTGCCATCTTCCCGCCTTTGAGTGCGTACGCTTTTCATGGCTGGTGTGTCCCACGCGTTAAGCTGGCAAAGCAATATGAGTTTTATCTCCCAGTCCTCTCTTCGCGTGGAGGGGATCAGGTATTGGCTGGAGATATGTTGTGTTTCGCCCCTCATTTCGGCTGCTGGTCCCAATTTTAACGCGAACCGTGGGGCAATCGTTTTTTTTCCTAGATTGGTGCTTACCCTGTGTCTGAGTGACCCAAGGTTCCTGTCCCGTATGTCTTCTTTCGCACGTAGTATTGCTTGCCTACTGTCCGCTGCTAGTGTGATTTTCCCCGTGAACCGGTGTTGGACTGTGATGACGTAATGGGAGCGGAGTCTGCCGTTGGCATCGTTTGTGACTTGGTCGTTGTCCCCCTGGCGCAGTTGTATCCCTAGTATCCCCAGATCGCGGCAACTGCCTATCCATTCCAGTCCCTGATATCTCCTTTGGGTTAGGAGTTGTTCGTGTGAGTACCAATCCAGGAAGGGTTGGTTCCGTATGGGGGGTGGGCGGGGGCAATTCTCGTTGATGTCCTTCCAGGGTGTGTGTGCTGGTTGCAGGGTCCGAATCGATTGTTGGTAGTACGCTGTGCCTGGAGGGGGGTATTCCCATGGGTCTTGGTCATCTGGGTGCCATCCCCGGGCCTTAGGTAGTCTCGCGGTGTGGAGGTAGCTTGGGGGGATGTTAAGGTCTTGGATTTGTTGGATGAGGGTTTGAGCTTGAGCCTCTTGTTCCTTCTGGTGAGTCTGTGTTTCCCGGGGGGGCCGGCGGCGGGAGGTATTCGGGTCGGGTGTTGTGTGGTTAACCGTGTCTGGGGGGGTGTTGATCAAGGGGTGGTCTGCATGGATTACACCCGTCCGTCCGGTCCTGTTGTGGTAGGAAGGCATCTTTCAGTAGGCGTAGATGTGAGTGGACTGCTATTTGGGTGGCGCGATCATGGGAGATCAGTCCCCAGAGAAAGACCGTAGCCATCCTTATGTTCGCCCTATCCTTAAAACGTGGGAGGCAGAATCCTCCGCATTTACCTCAGGGCGCATACAAAAGTGCGTTGGGGATGTCTGTGCGTTTTATATTGAGTGTATTTCGGAATCATTCCAGATAGTATATGTCCATGGTGTTGGCTTCATCCTCGGTGAGTGTTGTCCAGCCTAGGGGGAAGTCCGCTGTGCCCTGGACGAGGTCTCGTAGGGCTTCCCGTCTTCTGGTGTTGGTGATGTTGAGGCCCAGTGCCACCTGGGTGGCGGTGAGGAGGTTGGTGATGACGTCATTTACCTGTGGTTTGTGATCGTTGAGCCCTGATGTGAAGAGTCCTAAGGATCGGACTTTAGTGTATTTGGTCAGGCTGGGGATGGGTGTGCCATCTCGTCCGACTAGGCCCCCCTCGAAATCTTCTGTGATCCCTGATGGGTGGACCATGATGCCTAGGGTGAAGCTTTTGGATGCTGCCGTGATGAAACCGGTCCCGTGGAGTTCGTCCTGGAACTTCTTGAATTCCTCGCGTGCTTGTTGGATGTATCGTTCTTTGGTTCCCGGTCCACCATGTGCGTGCCATTCGTCGTCCGCGAAGATCTGTTGGGAGGGGATGGTGACGTCTGCTGCGGTGAGTGTCCTGCCTCTAAGTGCTGGCCATGAGTTGAACTGGCGGCCCTGTCCATAGAATTGGTATCAGGGGGTGGTCTCTGAGGGAAGACTCCCAGCCCGTAGACGTTTTCGGTATTCATTTGTGATTGAGAAAAGTGGGGCTGATCGGGCTGCCTTGCGCTGTGCCGCGACCGCGATATATGGGTTCGCCCGGGGCATGTGGTCCTTCTCCTCCTTCTTTGTGTTCATAGTGGCTCCCCGATAAAGGTGGTGGACGAAGGAGAAGAGTTCTGGGAATTCCGGAGGGGTGGCGACGATGGCGGTCAGAGCGTTGTGTATTACTGGGAGTTCAACTGAATCGAACGCTGTCTCCACATCTACTGCCGTCAGGATCAGAGTGTGCGTTTGTCCAGTTTGTACCGCCGCGTGATGGACGTCATGGATTACGAGGCGTAGGGTCCGTCCGCGCCGGAGATGCGGGGGCAGTTAGCCTTGGCCGAAGCTTTATCTCTCCTCTGATAACGGACCGAACATCGTCAACAATTATGTCGTGCAGTATGTTTACTCGTGCGCACGTGTCTGCACAAGTTTGTGAAAGATTTAGATGAGAGGGCAGAGCCATTTGAGGTCGAGCTTACTTCTTATCCTGATCATCACGGGGAGGGTTCAGAAGGTCTATATATCACATACTAGCTACCTTTCTATTGTTTATGGTTATTGCTGTCGTGTGTGTGTGCAGATCAAGTAATCAATGGGTTGAAGACGCGATCCTGGGCTTACCAAGTTAGTAGTAGTAGTAGTAGTAGTAGTAGTAGTAGTAGTAGTAGTAGTAGTTAATGTTGAAATTGAGTTTTTTTTTTTTTTTTTTTTTTTTTTTTTTTTTTTTTTTTGTTGTTGTTGTTGTTTGTTTGTTGGAAGGTCGATCGCAATACTTCCTGTGACTCTCCTTTTGTTTGTTTAGGTCGATCGCAATACTTACTTTGACTCTCCACAGGATTATGCCGACCTATTTGCCAACGATCAAGATACCACGTGCTTTGTGGTTCCCGAACATGCACGTTCGTCGCTCATCACGCCTGAGATACTCAAATCTCCGCAGAATTTATGGCCAAAAATTGGCAGATTAAATGTTAGTGGGCACAGCGTCAAGGGCATCCAAGACTGATGTCATGTTCGGTACGGGTTCTGTCTGTGTCTCTGTCTCTGTGTTTTTACTTTCTCTGTCG
>WBZZ01005753.1:0-20000 GCA_019918135.1 Paulinella micropora | reverse complement strand
TAATATTTAAATTGTTTTGATTGATAATCACTATTTTTCAAGTAATATTTAAGGCATTATTAAGATTTATAGAGTTCGATATCTGACTTCAAAAAGATAGCTAGACCTGGTCTGGGTAATTTCATACGCTCAGTCCGACATGATTACTGAAAAACATATTGTGTACAAAATCGCTCGTATAACTTAAAACAAGTATTATTCTAATTGAATTTATGTACAAAGAAAAAAAAAAAAGGAAAGAACAGATCCATTATTGACTATCCAAAAACGATGTGAAAAAATCAG
The DNA here is from genome assembly GCA_019918135.1 of Paulinella micropora. Taxonomy (NCBI): domain Eukaryota; phylum Cercozoa; class Imbricatea; order Euglyphida; family Paulinellidae; genus Paulinella; species Paulinella micropora. Next base: position 19,715 of record WBZZ01005753.1, on the reverse strand, counting down.
TATTGTCTTAAAGTGACATGCTAATACTTTCAAGTTTGTCTCTTTTGGCAGGAACTGCGGGAATCGGGAATGAAATCTTATCCTGTCGCAAGTCAGAACGAGGAAAAATGCGATGCGGTTGGGGAAGGAAACTGATTTGTCAGTATTATGAGAAACATCAGGCGGCTTGGCGTGCATTTTCGGTGATGCCAAACTTGGGTGGTGATGTGATACTTGACTGTTGTCGTTCTCAGGTGCTGTATAAAACAGATACAAAGCATTAAGGCAGACAACAAAACTCTGAAGCGTTCAAATAAAAGAAAAAAACAAATATAGTAAAAGATAAAATAAAGAGAAAAATAGAAGTTGAAAGAGAGGCAAAAATATGTACATGAATGATTTATTATTTTATAATATTATCATTTTTTTTATTGTTTTTTTCGAACTGTGATTTCTATTGAAAATTTGTCCTGACGTAAATCTGGACGAAAAGGAAGCGTTCGTTTGCGATCGGGAAGACCTAACCGCTGCGAAAATGGTTTACTCATATTCGATTTTGCAGCTTGCAAAGGAGACGCTAAAGACTGTGGCGGTGGCAAAGATGACGGCGGTGCACGTGTCGTCGAGGACGCCGGCGGCGGCTGCTGCTGCGTGGCTGGCTTGGCTGATTTTGCTGCGCTGGGGCTTTTGGTACTAGCGTTGGTATCCATTTGCAATTGGTTCTCAAGTTCAAAAAAATTTCTCTTTTTCTGACCTTCTTTCCAATTCCTCTTTCTGTTCCTTGAGCTTGCGCTGAAAATCGCTTTCAACAGCTTGAAGCTTGCGCTCGAACTCGCTGTCTACAGCTTGATCTCAAAATACCTATCATACATGGTTCTTTGCACACCAAGCAAATAAGGCTGAAAGAAGGAACGAAAGTCACAAACTGTTTTCAAAAAGATAAGTTCATTAGGTTTTGTCAGACCCGCCTGCGCTACTCAAAAAATGCCATATAGACAAGTGATATCAGTGACCTTGCTTTTTTCCTTCACATCTTTAAATACTGAGCCGTCCATCTCATTTCCCGTGTGACCAACAGGCAAAAAGTCAAAACCACCTAAAAATTTCAACATCTAAATTTATTGTTGCAAGCGAGCACAGGTGACATTACCTTTTTTAATAAAGCCAGAAGCAGCAACCAGCCAGCAAAACAGAACACCCATTGATTTTTTGTTTTCGGCAGCTGTGTTATATGTCCACATGTATTCGCAGCGTGGTGGCCCGGGCGACTGCAAACTCAGAGGTCGGACGCAACATTGCCCAAACCATGAAAAGCAACTGTGTGCAATCAAGATCGGCGTTTTTTGTGAAGTTGGACCAATCGACGAAAAGATATTTAGTAGGATGGTCGTGAGACATGGAAAAATTAATACCGCCGCCGAAATTAACCTCCAGCTTTTTTAGTCCGTCAAACAACTTTTTTGGAGGGTGGTGGCCCGGGATTCCTGGCTTCAACATAGTCTGGTCCACAGCGAGAAAAGCTTTTTGGTCCGGATGGTGCACGCAACGTTCCTTAAACACATGCAATTTTGCAGGCACAAAACAAAAAATTGGTAGGGAACCCTATGGTAATACTATGGTGTGGAAAGCCAGAATGTACAAAAACATTTGAATTAGTAAAGTAGACACAATAAAAACACAAGTCAAAAGCACACAAACAGACTTTGCTCTCAACAACAACAACAACAACAACAACAACAACAACAACAACAACAACAACAACAAAAATACTCATTCTGTGAAGACGGCCCGGATGGAATGTAGCAATTTGTGGACAAATGTGACGCAACGCAAAACCCCGGAACAAACAACTTTGCTGACGTCGTTCATTAAAACTGCTAAAATTTTTCAAGCTAATTGAAGTAGTTTAATAAGGAACATGCAAACTTTAATAACATACAATTCAATTAAAATCGATTCAGCAGCGCACTTAACTTTTTTTGATGTTTAAAAAAACATATGTGAGTGATATCAGCATCCTCATGATCTGATTTCGAGTCGCTTTTTGACTTGGCACTGCCTGCTTTACAGGAAGATTAAGGTTAATTTGCGCCTGGACTAACTTTTGTTTCTTACTAGGTGGCTTCCTTACTTCCGTTAATAAACTAACAACCTTACGAACTGTTCTACCTAATCTAGTCTGTATAACTTCTACAGCCTTACCTACTAGGAAAAGATCAATTTCTGTTCTATGTTCCTGGTGAGATTGAGCTCTCAAACCAGGTTCAGCAGAGTCAGAAGTTGATTTTTCCCTTGAGTTCAGAGCTTGCGAGAGAGCTGAGTGCTTTTTCTGCGCTTTCTGATTTTCTTGTTCATCTCCTATCTTCACATACTCTGAAAAATTCTGAACACAGTCTTCAACTATATTTCCTTTAGCTGATTGTTGTTCGTAAAATTACTGAACATTTTTTTTTTTTTTTACTTTTTCTTTATAAGTAAGAATGACAGGTGGTCGCGCTTTACCTTTCGCAGCAAGAAAACTTTGCATTTCTATCAGATGAATCTATCGTTTTGCAGCGCCTTCGATCAGCTAAGTAAATAAACATACAGAAAGAAAGATAGGTAGACAAGCCAAGTTACAAAAATAAATACATATATATATACATACACATGTACAGAGAGAGAGAGAGAGAGCAACCTCCTTGACAAGACGTGCCTCTTCCTTGGTTGGAAACGATACGTGAACTCCGAAAGTGAAGTTGTTCTTTGTTGCTTTCATCAGCTCAGCACGGATGGTCAATGACACAGGAACGTTGGGCTGGCTGTCTGTCACTGCCTTTCTAATCCGCTCGTTTACAAGTTTGACAAGCGCAACATTGCGTTGGCCTTGGTAGGTAAAAACGATTTTTGCCACCTTCTCGAAGCAATTCACCAAAACTCGCAGAGGCTTGCAACCAAGGTTCGGAACCTTTCCCCTGCAAAAAAGAATGAGGTCTTCCTCAATTCTCTTGTGCCCAGATGACTTGGCCTGGGGAAGAGCAGCCAAGCGTTCACGTAGGGCCTTGTTTTCTTCCCTGAGCCTGGCAATCTCTACATATTTATGAACAGCCGGTCTGGGTAGGTCGTTACCCCCGATGAGTAGTATAGGGTGCCACTACAAGACACTTTTTCAATACACATCCCCCCGCCCCCAGAGACACACACCGGCCGGCCCGCCGGGACAAAATGGCAACAAATATTAATATTTAAAATAATATAGTTAAAATATAAAGACACATACAGGATGACAAACGACGACACTGAAAAAAAGGCAAGTCGCAGGTTTACGATTTCAAAAGGATGTTTTATGATAAAGAATAACGAAAAGAGGCCGATGGTAAAAGTTCAATGGAGAGAAGGAGGTAAACGATGTTTAAGAGTTTTACTATTGGAAAACGAAGAACACAAAAACAAGCAATGGAAGAAGCAAAGAAATACCACGAGGAAAAAGTAAAACCAAAGTATGATGAATGGAAAGTTAATTATGATAAGGAAACAAAAGAAATCAAAAAAGAAAAGAAAAGAAATTGGAAGAATAAAACATTCAAGTGTGAATGCGGAGTTGAAATCAATAGAAGTAGCAAAGCAAGGCATATGAAATCAAAAATTCACACAGAAAAAAATTATTCTAAACAAAACGAAGGGGTAATATATAAGGATACACAGGGGAACAAACAAGAGGCACACGATGACAGAAAACAAACGACGATATACAAATGTGATTGTGGTTCTGAAATTGATATCGCTGAACACCGAAAGCGGATTCATTTCAGCTCAAAAAAACATAAAAGATTTATTGAAAAACAAGAAGAAAAGAAGAAAAAAAGAAGAATGGGAAAGAATGATACAACATATTAATAAAAGACGAGACAGTGATGACTAGTGTGATTTCTGTCATTATCGCGAACATAACTGTCATTGCGGACTCATTTCAATATAATAATAATATTTTTTTTTCGGCACCGCCAGTCTCGCCCGCCCCTCCCGCACCGCCCGCCCCGCCCTAATTTTCATCTAAACACAGGGCCCCCCTTATATATAGACACGGGGGCACACAGCGGACCACGGCGGGGCAGACAATTGAGATAATTAATTTTTATTTTTGAAAAAAATATTTTCCTACATATACACTGACCAACGATGGAGACACACACTTACAACGGTAAGACGTATAGGTTGGACAAATTTAGGGAAAAAAATTAATTATGAAATCAAAACGGTAAGGGGTCAAGATGTGCTGTATATAATACCGAAGACGAGAAAGTATAAGGTGGATACAACAACGGCCCAAAATTACTTGAACAGAGTAAGAGGTGTTGAGGAACAGAAACAATGTATTCCAGTAGCACCACCATTACCTCCACAGTTTGAAGCGAAAGTGAGAGAAAAAAAAGAAAAGGTAAAAGACCTGATGCGGTATGCGAACTACGAAATCAAACATGTTGATAGAAAGAAGCACATTCTGGGTGTTAATGAAAGCCAGTATTGGGTTAGGCTTACTGGCAACTTCACTTCTTTCAGTATGAATGATATTCTACAGTTTATTGAGATAATCCTGAACGACTTTATCAAAAGACAGAGACAAGGTAGTATGGTTAATGTAAGCATCAAGTTTGTAGATTACTATGGGGCAGTACCTACAAAGTTGAAAAAGCTTAACGAGATTTCTGTTAGCGATGTTTTAGAAAGACTTTCAGCATTATTTCAAAGCAACGAAAGCATTTATACAGACGAAAAGGGAACTAATATGGATAAGTTTAGATTCGTTTTGAAATCTGTTGAAATGCAAACGGGTGGAACGAGGCTTCAAGTAATTAATAAATTGGATGTATATAAAAAGAGAGGAGTAATTCAAATTAATAATACAGACAACATATGCTTAGCCAGAGCAATTGTTGTAGTAAAAGAAAAAATCGAAAAACATACAAAATACTCACAGATTATGAAAGGCAGAAAGATACAGGAGGAGATGGCTATTAAGTTGCACGAAGAAGCGAAAGTCATTCAGGATGTGTGCGATATTCCTGAAATCAATACATTTGCTATCCACATTAAATACAATCTGGTTATTGTTGAATTCCCTGACAAGATTGTTTATAAGACTGACCTGCTTAATGAAAAGGGCGAGCGACTTACGAACCTTTAAATACTTAAGACAGAGAAGCACTACGATGCCTTAACCAATATGAAGTCTATGGTAGGAAAAAAGAATTTTTCTGTGAGTTATGTTTAAGGGGCTATATGGAAAGACATGCCTGCGAAGCTAAATGTAATATCTGCGAAACCAAAGACTGCAAGGGTATTAACGATAAAAGCAATTGGACTGATTGCTATTCGTGTAATGTTTCCAAACACTGCATGTTTCAACAACCACAAGAAGACGAATTGCGATCTCAAAGCGAAATGTCTTTCGTGCGGACTTAATTACAGGAGAAAGGACTAACACAAATGCGGATATGCGAAATGTCGTAATTGTAAGGAACTGATGCCACTTGAACACCAATGCGAAATCTTGAACAAAGACATATTACCTTTTTTCAGAGAAATACATATTCTTTGACTTTGAAGCGACACAGGATACTGGTGAGCACATTGTTAATCATGCGGAAAGTCAGTATTACGATGCGAAGGAACCACCAGTTATCCATAAGAACATTGATGATTTCTGTAAGTGGGCTTTTGAATCTAAGCACAACGACTTTACATTCATTGCTCATAACAGTCGCGGTTATGACTGTCAGTTTATTCTTAAATGGTTGGTAGATAACGGGCAGGCACCATTCGTCATATATCAGGGCGGTAAGATTATGATGATGACTTTGAAGAAATACCGCTTCATTGATAGTTTCCTCACGATGCAGTTGTCAGACTTTCCTAAAACATTCGGATTGAAGGAACTTAAAAAGGGCTTTTTCCCTCACTTCTTCAACACGGATAAGAATAAGAATTATGTTGGTGTGATGCCTCATAAAAAGCACTACGGCTACGACACGATGAAAGATAAGAAAAGAGCGGAATTCTTAGAATGGTATGAAAGCAACAAAAAAAAACAACACATTTGATATGCGGAAGGAAATCGCAGAATACTGTCATAGCGATGTTGATATATTGAGAAGGGGTTGTATGGATTTTAGAAAGCAGTTTCTAGAATTCGGTATTGACCCGTTTCAATATACAACTATTGCGAGTTGTGTTATGGCTTTGGATCGTGCTAAGTTTATGCCAGAGAATTCAATTGCTGTGTTGAAGGCGGAAAAGCAAAACAGGATTACCTCTCGGGCTTGTGTTGAATGGATAGCTTACAGAAGCAGGTTAGACCAAACTGATATCAAACACGCATTCAATGGTGGTGAAAAGTTGTTTAACTTAGGCCAATCAAATGCGTATGTACATGGCTGGGATGAAAAGACAAAAACCGCTTACGAATTTCACTGATGTCTCTGGCACGGATGCCCAAAGTGCTTCAATGGCAATAGCATTAACACTAAAAAGAATAAGACGATGGGCGAACTATACAAGGCAACAATGAGACGAGAAAAAGAACTGAGCAAACAAGTCAGCAAACTAGTATCTATCTGGGAATGTGAATGGAGATGAATGAAAACAAGTGAAAGCCTAGCGGAAGATACTAATGAACGAATTACAGAAGGACTTGACCCGCGAGAAGCAATGTTTGGTGGTAGAACGGATGCTCTAACATTGTATTGAAAATCACAACACAACGATGAATACGCGAAATACGTTGACATATGCTCTCTGTATCCTACCGTTATGTTTTACGACCTTTACCCTAGCGGGCACCACGAAATCATTAGACCCAGTAACGATGACGACAGAAAAGATATGAAAAACAAAATCATAAACAGAGAATATTTCGGAGTGGCTAAGGTTAAGATGCTACCTCCTAGAAAATTACTCCATCCCGTTTTACCTAAGGTGGATAGAGGAAAACTAATGTATTACTTATGCGACAAGTGCGGAATGACTGAACAAAAGGATGAATGTAAGCACACCGATAACGAGCGAGCAATAACTGGCACTTGGGCAACACCCGAAATTTACAAGGCCTTAGACAAAGGCTACAAGCTAATTAAGGTATATGAGGTATGGCATTGGAAGGAGCAGAGCAGTAGCCTGTTCAAAGATTACATAAAACTTTCTTAAAGGTTAAGCAAGAGTCAAGCGGATATCCTGATGGCTGTATTACACAGCAATAACTGGCACTTGGGCAACACCCGAAATTTACAAGGCCTTAGACAAAGGCTACAAGCTAATTAAGGTATATGAGGTATGGCATTGGAAGGAGCAGAGCAATAGCCTGTTCAAAGATTACATAAAAACTTTCTTAAAGGTTAAGCAAGAGTCAAGCGGATATCCTGATGGCTGTATTACACAGGAACAAAAAAGAAACTACATTGACAGTATGGAAGTCAGGATGGGTATTAAGATGGACGAAAGCAAAATAGAAGAAAACCCAGGACGGCGAGCTGTTGCTAAGTTGTGCTGAAACTCGTTGTGGGGCAAGTTTGGCGAAAAGCAAAGCAAAACTCAAAACAAAATGATAAAAGACAAAGATACCTTATACAAGTTAATGAGCGACAAGTCGGTCGATAACATAAACATAAACATTATTAACGACAAAATAATAGAAGCGAGTTATGACCTTAAACAAGATGCGGTAAGTGACCCCGTGAAAACAAATATTGTAGTTGCTTTATTTACTACTTGCCACGCGAGGATTAGACTATATGAGATGATGGACAAACTAGGCAACCGAATTCTATACCACGATACTGACAGTGTAATATACACAACAGACTTAACGAAGGGCGAAACAGATGTGAAAACTGGTAAGTTGTTAGGTGAATGGACAGACGAACTACACGGAGCAAAGATTATGACATTTATCGGAGGCGGGCCAAAGTGTTATGGATATGTCTTAGATAACGGCAAAGCAAGTATGAAAGTCAAAGGTTTTAGTATGAATTATGAAAACAATAAATCATTAAATTTACCAAATATGTTAAGTGTCATCAGTTGCGGACTTGGTATTAACAACAGCGACCTTATTGAGAACGGTAAGAATGAATTGTTAGAGTTGCTTAAGTCTCAGGAAGAAAAATTGATTGCTAAACGAATTGAAAAATCTGGTAAAGTTGTTATAGTAGAGAACAGCAAGATAACAAGAGACAAACAACAGAAAAAAATAACGAGCGAATACTTAGAAAAAATATTCAGCTTTACTTACACCAAAAGAAATATTATAGGTATTGTAGACTTATACTAAATGAAAAAGCAATAAAAACTTTATAATTTTTTTTTTACCTTTACCCTTAAAGCTTCTTATTGCATGAATTCCTTTTTTTGGTTTCACTAACTTAGTATTTACTGCAGTCGCCCCTAACAATGATACGGGGTCAAATGCTGTTCGGTAGTTCGTCGTTAGCTTCGCAGTCTTCGCCCTCTTCCCTTTTGGATTTACTTTCACCGCCACTCTGTCAATCACTCTTTCAATGAAGTCTTTTGTGTTACTGCCTTTATTGTATGTAGTGGCCTTCACCCCCATTTGTCTGCTTAAGTCTTTTGCTATTGTACCACCTAGTGAATGTCCCGTCAGCTCTACATTTTCTTTACCATATTTCTTTATGACTTGATTAACCAGCTTCTGCTCTTCTTTGTATCTTGGTGTTCTTTTCAATACACCCTTCACCAATGCGACATCGGTTAATAGGTCCCTTTTATCCGCACTTTCCCTAAATGCTACAATCGCTTTGCCATCTTTTTCATACACCGTTGATTTTTCTTTGCCTGCGACTGGTTTCCATCCGTCAGCACCCTTTCTATCCAACGAAGACAAATAGACATCCTCCGACAACTCCGCACTACCGCCTTTTAGTCGCACACGTGCGACGGCTCCGCCTTTGGCTGAGCTCTGCCGTTTGTATTCTTTGCTCGCCTTTTTCAATGCATCCTTGTAGCTTATGTTATGCTTAGCAGAGTAAGCCTTTACAAACTTTATCCACTCACTCATTCTATATTAACTATTTAATTTTTTTATTTTTTATACTCCCTACTATATACTCACTACTCTACACTCATCGATGCAAAAGCTTTGTGAAAAATTTGAACAGCTATCTGTCAGCAACAAAGACAGAACATTTACTTTACAAGAAATAAGCAAGTAATTGATGGACACATTAATGAATGCAAATCAGAAAACAAGAAACTTCAAGAACAAGGAAAAATACCTATGGGGAAATATAAGGGAAAGACAGTCGCCGATGTGATCGTATTTGATACCCAATACTTAAGATGGATTGCAAAGCAACCATTTCTAGACAACTATCCAGAGCTAAAAAAAGAAATATTCAAACAGCTTCAATTGTAATTATAAAACATTTTACTTTTTTTCTACAAATGATTTAGTTCATTATGACATCTTATAACACATTTTAAATGATATGTAGAATGTCTATGTCTTTTTCTATGAGAATGAACAATCTTTCTTCCGCAAATGCATTCAACTTTTTTAAGATTATGAACTCTCAATCTTTCCTTATGAATTTCTTTGTATTGTTATTATATTATTTTTATTTTGATTACACGGGACTGTGATACCAGTTTTAAAATTATCGTTTACACACTTTGTATGTCTTATCCAGTATCCTTCTCTCTGTTCTAATTCAAGGTGACTATCGCAAGGGAAAGCTTCAATCAATTCAATCCTATAATAATTTCTTTCTATAATTGAATATGAATATGTGTAATTTGTTTTTCCTTCCTTATATCGCTTAAAATTATTTGTGTGAGATTTAGCTCTCTGCTCTAATGTTTTAATCGTGCTTCCGATATACACCTCACCAGTCTTATTACAGATAAGTTTGTAGATTTTTCCATTCTGATATTTGTTGTAGTTCATTTTATATAATGGTTGGAGTTTATCTTTTATATAAAATTACTCCATCCATCCATTTTAGTGGTCTTCTAAGAAATTAACTATAACACTCACATTTCCTCCATTATTGGGAGTTGATACAGACTTTTGTAAAAATGTTAGATTTTCACCAGGAGAGAGTTGTATGTTGTAAGTTCGCAGGTCAATAAGCTGGCTAGAAGTAGCATTAACATAAAGTTTAAGAATGACATCAGTTATAACAGCACCACCCAAAGCGGTCGCGCTGGTGTCCTTTGATACGATTGAAGTTTTGGTATCAATATCCGCGAAGTTCTCCGCCGTAAGTGCTCCAGTCGTTTTCACAATCCGCACTATATTAACTTTGCTGTCTTCGTTTGATATGCTCACTAGAGATTGATAAACAATTGAATAATTGGTCACACCATTAAAAGTTGTTTTATTTTTCATGCTAATAATCGGACTTTCAGTGGTGCTCGCTGGCTCACTACCTTCCGCTTCGTTTGATATGCTTGAATTAATAGTGTTAGTGACCTCAATAAACATACTACAACTGGCTGTTTTTAATGTTTGATTAGCATTACCAGTTCCATAATTTCTGATACAAGCCGAAAAAGGTAGGGTTGTATTTGAAAGACTAACACCCATATTCGCATTCGCATATTTTATTTTATGAACCAGCTGAAATTCTCCACTTGATGATTTTCTATGTAGAACCTTATAGCACCAAAGCCAAGATATTGAAATTTAATCTGGAATACATTCCCTTTGGTCCAATCTATGATAGGCATAATTTTAGTACCATCACACGGGTCATCCCAGGTCGATTGGGGAATAAGTGTCGGAACGCCTCCTTTAACACTGGCAATATTCATACCAGTCGCTTTTATTTTGTAAAAATAGAAGCCATTAGCACTTTCACCTATGCCGATATATGAATTGTAGTCTTTCGTTTCATCAGTAGTCCATAAAGCAGTAAATCGTGTTAGAACTCCCATACCAGTTCTGTATTTAATTTTTTTTTTTACTCTTCAATACGGCATTCGCGGTCGTCTTCACATCTGTTTTAAGTTCGGCCATATTAGCATTAAATGAAATGGTAGCATCAGTTTGAGCTAATGTCCATATTCGTGTATTGATAGTGTATGGGAAAATCTCTTGTAATACTGGTGTTAATTGACAGACCAATGCTTCGCCGAAAGCGGTTTTCATACCATTGGTTTCAACATTACCATCGTAGCCGACTTTGACATTTATGAAGTCTCCGTCAGGGTTTTGTGCTATCAAATTTCGTTGATGAGTGGTCATAGTTCCTACGATTTACAATCGTAGATTGTATATTATAAAAAAAATTAACTATCAAAATTCATTACTACCTATTACCTCACTGGTGGGGTTTAATTTCTGGTAATGGCGCCATTCTTAACAGTTACTTTTTGCTGGGTGACGACAAATGTGTAATGATTAGCTGTCATAGTCGCAGTGTTTCCGATAAACTCCCATCGTCGCTCGGTGTCTAGACTTATTCCACTGATTTCATTTTGGTCCTTGCTCCACAAAGGGCGGGTATTGTCAAAGCTATCACACCAAAACCAGTTGTATTGATAAACATTGCTATTCATCAAAGCAGAGCCTTCCAACTTCGGCTTAAGATACATATAGTCTTCTAGTTTTCCAGTTTGACAATCAACATTGAATTCCTGAAGTCGTGCCCCGTCTAGTGTGATATAAAAATTTTTCACCTCAGTACCAAGAATGTTGCTATTGTCATAAGCAGTGTTCTTATTTTCAGTTCCGTTGAATACGGAGTGATAAATTTCTTAATTCGCCGTCCGTAGCCTCTGTCAAATCTAAGTATAACATTTTGAGAATCTGAAGCTACTCCGACGGTATTTTTATACAAATAAGAATAATAAATGTTGAAGCTCATACCTTCGGGGCTCATAATCTTCTGTTGAATTGATTGAATGACATCAGGATTGGTTTCAACAGCCAAGAAAAGACCTAGACTGGTAACCTTAACGTCTGTATCAGCTTGTGCGACCGTGCCTCCTCCAGTAGAAAGAGGGTCATCGTTGTAATAAAAGATTTTCGGCTGATAAGGTCAAAGTTACTTTCCTGTCCTCCTGCCGTTGTCACAGTGACATCAACAGAACCCTCACGAGGGGTAAGCTTATTCAAACGATAAGAAGCACTGATGTAGTCAGTCCTGCTAAAATCTAGTTCGCCTCCGTGTTGTGTGTGCATTTTGTTTTTCTTCTTTTTTCGGTTTTCTTATATTTTAATATGAGAAAAAAAATTAATTAATTACCTAGATTTAAGCAGATTAAAAAATGGTGTAAATAAATTAAAATAATTCGTCTCGCGATAAATTAACAATGTCATTACGATACCCAAACCGTTTAGGTTAATTGGTTGGTCGTTTTCGTCAGTAAAGTAAAACCGATACACATTGCTTGAACTCGTAGATAACCGTTTGCCGTATTCACTACCCGAGCTATGGTAGATAACAGAGCCGAATGGTATTTCGTTCGCTGTATATATTTCTTGTAATACGTGAATATCACCTTCGCCGACTAAGTCCGATTGAAGATACAATGTTTTTTTGCCAGTGAATATTATGACATTTGGTGACCTTAGTGTAATATTAGCGAAGAAGTAAGTAGAGGACCGCTCAAACCACATAATTTCATGGATGCGAGTTTCGTCATCAAATACAAACCGCGGTTGAATGTTGATGGGATTGTTCGCTACGGTGAATAATAGCTTACCATCTTCGGGGTCAGTATTTGTGTTATTGCTTGTTATTGTGTATGCGTAATGGTTGGGACTGTCTGCTGTTAGCACTTCGGCAAGCTTATTTTTTAAGTTGTTCATTGTGTAGTTGCCCTCGGGTATCGTAATGAGCGCCTCGTTACCGTTCTCACTCAGAATAAAAGTATTGCAAAGACTTGCCACAGAGTAATACGACTTCGGCACATAGATATGTAAAATTTTACAGTGTGTCGGGTTGTCTAGCGATTTCATATCAATGGAGTGAGTGAAATCACTGTCCGTACCGTTTATCCTATTTTTGCTGTTGACATAGTAAATGTTACTACTTCGCTCGCCTCTATACTCCATTGCGGAGGCTTCGCCTCCGCACCTCCACGGGTTTTGAGTAACTTTTTCAAAAGCTTCTATATAATGAAAAAAATATTTTTGTTTTAATTACTTCAAATAAAGGTATCAAAGCCGTAACCGTTCTGAGCTTTCAACTCCTCCGCTTCTTTTTCTTTTAAGTCAGTCCAACCGCTTGCGAATTTAAACCTATTACCTTTTGCTCTTTCTAACAAAAACCTAATACTATGCAATCCGCAGGTATCTGTCGTGTCGCTTTGGTTTTTTAACTTGATTAACCTTCATTAATAAGTATGTGCTCAGCCTACTCTTTTCAACAAGCTGTTTCATTTGGTGTTGGAAGTCTTCAGTCGGCTTATACAGTGCGAGAGGATCATATATCTCTATGCTTCTATCACAGTCTAAAGAAATATAAACAGCAATCCAATGTTGCCCTTTTTTGGTGCTTGGGTCTGTGTTCATTATAAAACCATACTTCTTTCTTTTTTCTGGTTTCAACTTGTGTATTTCGTCGCTCGCTACTGTCCCTAAATACCAATTGTGCTTTTTCATAATGTCATCCATTTCGTTAGTCATTAAACCTCTGTAGGGGCTTCCAGCCCCTACGACCCCATCGGAGGGGGTGCGGGGGACGAAGTCCCCTGCTACCTCTTGCTCATTTTGTGATTCATTTTGTTGTTGTTGCTCTGGTGGTGGTTGTTGCTCTTCTGCTGGTGGTGGTTGCTCTGGTGGTGGTTGCTCTGGTGGTGGTTGCTCTGGTGGTGATGGTTGCTCTTCTGTGGGTGGTTGTTGCGGTTGTTGTTGCTCTGGTTGTATCTGGAATTCATTTGAAAGTGCTTTATATGTGTTGGGGTCGGCATACATTTTGTTTATTAGGGTATTTACTAATTCTTTTTTCTTTGATTTGGTCTTCCATTCACTTCGTTTCAAATGCTTTTTTATCATCATCTTAGTTAATATTTTTTAAATGATGTCTTCCAATTTCTTCGCACCAGTTCCGCCCTGTGCGGTTAGTCCTATTAAAGCATTTTCCAATTCCGTAAATGTCATACCAGCGGTTATGTTTAGTTGACCAGCTCTGTCTCTTATTATTCCTTGGACGTATTCTGTGGCTGTTCTGCCTTCAGCATCTACATTTCCTTTTCTACTTCCCAGTGTTTTCCACCCTAAATTTTTTGCTAAGTTATTAACATTAATCTTTCTATTCTTACCACTAGCGAATAGAGTTTGTGCTCTTTGTAACAGTGCTAGTTTGGTCTTCACATCCGCTTCCATAGCTTGCCTGTCTGCTTCAATCGCTTGCTGTCTTAACTCATCCTGCCGTCGTTTCGCTTCATCACTCCTTCTTTTAACTTCGTCCGCTAATGCTTGGGCTTCTTCTTCTGTCAAAACATAATGTCTTCCTGTTCTTTCCGTCCCTTTTCTTTCTCTTCTTTTTAGTTCACCTTTTGCTTCATTCAATGCTATATCTCTTCAAGTAAAGCCTCGTTAATTGCGTTTTGTCTTTTTATTTTTCCGTCAATAGTAGCCATTCTTTGAGCTTGAGCTGTTTCAGTCTGTATGAGTGCGAGTTCATTTCTTTTCGTTTCGGCTTCTCGCTTTTCTATTTTCTTTTGTTGTTCTTTTGCTTCTTTGTCTTTCTTTTCTAGCTCGTGCATTTGCTCATACTTTTCCAGTTTGAGTTTATCTAACTGATTATTTACCTGATTGCGGTTCTCGTGCTCAAGACGATTGAAGTCGGACTTAATTACTTTCTCGCGGGCTTTTTCTTTTCGTTTCCCTCTGGGTTTGTTCATATATTTCAAAAACAATTTAACGATTTGAAGTGTTGAAAGGTAATTCGTTTTCTTTCCAAAGTTGAGATATGCTCGTTTGCCTTTTACTTTAATATATGACCGACAATCTTTGGTTCTGTATATCCTCGGAGGTCGTTGTTTAAGTTTCTTCCTCTGCTTCTTTACAACCATTGTATATGTTACCGAAAAAAATTAATATAAAGTTTAGTTTGATACAAATCCACTGTTGGGGTTTACGAAACTTAACGGCCCCGCCTCGTTGCTTGCCGTACCCTTGCTTAATTGCCGCCTTCGCTACACGGTCCGCATAAGGCACTCCGACATCGCTCAGAAAAGTAGCACCCCTTGAAATCAATTGATTTTTCTTGATAAACCTATTAGCATCCAATATCGCTTGTCCGAAGGATTGTAGCTGATATTCTCTTTCCTCCTGCTTGTGGCATTGAAGGATTGTAGCTGATATTGTAACCTGATGGACTACTGATAATCACTGGTGATGTTGGCATGTATATTGTATAGAAAAAAAATAAATAATAAAAATCACAAAAACCTTTTGTTAAAATTTTGCCTCAGTTCGTTCGATACCGCATCCACATACAAAAAGTTAAACCGTTCTTTCGTCGCCTCGTGATATTTTCAATGAAGTATTCTAGGTCGTAGCCGAGGTCCAGATGTTTGTATACTAGTTTAATTTTATCCTGAGACTGACCAGGAAAAATAAGGAGGTAGTCTAATTGTTTAATCGCCTCAGGTCGTAAGTCGTTAAGATACTGCGAACTCATAGTCACCTTACTTTTATAGTGTCTATTTTTTTTAAGTAGGTCGCTCACGGACTTATCCCTCAAAGATGAGCCGAGATCGTCAAGAATAAAAACAACCTCAGGAGTTTGATCCTTAGACTGTCTCTCAGCTGGGGCTTCTTGTTTTTTCTTTTCACCCTCTTTTCCAAAATAAAGAAACTTCGGCTTTTCTACTTCCTCCTTTCCATCCTGAGCAATTTTGCCTTCTTCTTGCTCCTCGTCTGGCTTATTGAGCTTGTCTAATTCGTAATCAATCACGCTGTATCCGTCCGCTTTCAAATATGTGTATATCGCCATCGGGTTTCCCTTCTTCTTGAAGTGCTTAACCATTTCTTTGTAAATGTGGTCCTTGTGTATCGTGCTGGCAATAACAACAATGCGGGTCTTTTTGTCAGTCGTTCGTTTCAGGATTTCGAACAGTGCGGTCGTCTTGCCACTCTTCTTGCGAGCGAGAAGAAAAATATTGGCGTACGGTTCATAAATAACTTATGTCCTTTAGCCAACTTGTCTCCATCTCCGTTTTGCTTAACTGGTTTCACCTTTACATTATTGATTTTTTCCATGTAAGAGCTTTTTTTTCAAAAAACCTCCTACAACCTCAAAAAACTATATGTAGAAAAATATTTTTTTGTTTTAATCGCTTACCACAACGGAAGGGGTGCGGGGGCTTGCCCCTGCTAAGCCAAAAATTCTAAACAAATAACAATTCTTCCAGCTAGTTGGTCAGTCTCAATACTGCCATTGTCTGTTTTAAGCACTTTAAAAGTGTATTGATCGGTCCAATTAATAATACCTAAGTTGCAGCTAAGATTGGAAATGTTTGCAATGTTGCTGTCGGCGAATGTGTCAATAATTCCGATGCGGTCCATATAAAGGATTTTTGTTTTCGTCTCCGTCACATCATTCACATAGTGGATAAACTTAACATTCATTCTGGTCGGTGTAAAGTTCATTCTAATGTTTTGTCGAATGTCTTGCTACCATTAACCCCGCCTGGAAAATCATTGCTCAGAAAAACAATCTTCTGGTATTTATAGTCAGTCATGTGGCCCTCTATATTACTACTCATAAACTTTTTATTAATTAATATTTCTGCTCTGACCACTTGTGATTTCTATTCACGGGTCAGTGAGAAAAAAATGAAAGTTGTGTTTATTATATTCAAAAAGGAATAGAAACAAAATTTAAATGTGTTTTCATACATAACGGAATAATGCTTGTCGTAGTTTTGATGAAGCTATTCCGCTAATCTGTGCTGGTGATGCTTCTTGGTATAAAACTCAACTGTATGAATGCTCACTTCTTACTTGAAGAAGGCGATGGAAGGCAAATGCCAATGAGTAAGGTCAAAATGCCTACATAAGTGTTAGCAACCTCGCACCGTAAGTTCTTTTCAGACAACCTCACGATACAAAGGGTAATAATGGCGATCATGATACCCATTTGAAATGAGTATTTAATAAGCTATCGGTCGGTCTGTTTTTTATACAACAACAATTCCAGTTATCTTCTAATTCGTGCTCTACTTTTTTTTCTTCATTCTTCAACGAGATGTCCAAAACACGGTTCTTCAACTCTGGTGTTAGTTCGCCATCAATTTCTATGACTGGCGGTGGTGGATGTAATCTAGGGGGCATTAGAAGGAAATACTTCCATTCTCAGTTGTGCTAATTGGTTAGATAAATCTTGTAATATATTAAGTAATGTTTTATTTTCTTTTTCTAAATTATTAACCTTTTCTGTTAAATGTTGAAAAGCACTGACCAATATTGGTATAAAACTTGTATATGTTATGCCTTCAAGGTAGCCGTCTCCGTCATCCGCTTTCATTCCGCTTTCGGATACAAATTCTGGAAATATTTTTTTTTTACCTCATCCGCTATAAATCCGTGGTTCTTTTTTTCTTTCTTTTCGTCCGATTTCAAATAATATGAACAACAATTTATTTTCATTAGTTTCTCACAACAATCCCCGCAGTCTAATGTTTTAATATTTGATTTTAGCCTCCTGTCCGATGAGTATGTCCAAGCCCCGTTCAGAGGCATATAATTATAAGCACCAGAGGGCTCACCCGTAGAGTTTGAAGTAGACCAAGCATGAAGCAATATCATAATTCGTATATCCTCCCGTTTAAAAAATATTTGTGGGTCCATAGTATAAGTATTTCTTTTTCGTAATGTTAAAGAACCGCTGGATGCTGTTGGGATGACTACCTCTCCCGATGTATTAACACCCATCGCCTCAGCCAAAGTTATAGTTCCTCCAACTGCGACACCTGTGCCATAATAAAAACTGAGTTTGTTGTTTGTCTTGTATAATTGAAAGTTGGAGTTTATGTTGCTTGATTTCCAGTTTGAACCATCATAATAACAATCAAAATTTAAAGAAATATTGTCTTGCCCCCAGTTTAATTGTTGAAATACAGGATAAACAGATGTATGAACAAATGCTTCTATGTGCGGTCCGTTCGTGTTGGCTGTGTTTCCATATAATTCTAAGCCCCCTGTCGCACCTGTGCCTTTTGTATTCCTTCCTATTATACACGGGACACCTAATGAAGTCGCCAATATTCCGCTGAATTCCTTTGTTCCTGCTATTGTTTGTGTTCCTGTTAGTTTTACATTCTGCCCGTCTAATGTATCCACATAAGTTTTATTTGCTCCGTCTGTTGAAGCCGATGGAGTGGCTAAGTTTGAAATAATTTGGCTTTTTAAGTCAATCCCCGCATTAGCCGTTATCAATCCGCTGGCTGTTAATGTGGTTCCTGTTAATCCCGCACTCGCCGTGATTAAGTCACTTGCCGATATTGCTCCGCTTGTTGTTAATGTGTAGCTCGTCATACTTCTAATCAATGTTATATCATAATTATATGTCTCATAATCAAAATACAAACTGGCTATACGGGGTTAGCTTCTAAATGAAGTTCCACCACTTCCTGTCTTATTTACTACAAATATAATATATCTAGCAGTAGCATTTGAAGCAGGAGAATATGTCTTAGTTGTTTGTGAAGCCCAAGCCTCGCCACTCCTGCTGTCCCATAATGTATATGTAATGTTGTCAGTGCTTACACCCACATACCAAATGCTCGGTGTTGTTTCAATGTAATTAGCAGACGAAGACCTAACATAATAATTTTTTATCTTGTATATTGCTCCTAAATCAATTTTTATATATTCGCCTGTGTATGGTTTTCCTCCCCAAGTATTTGTGGTTGCGGGAGCTCTTGTATAAACTCCTGTTGTGTCGTTGTAATATATAGCAGTGCTCCAATAATCGTTCTGGTCGAAATTAAAAACATATATGCTGGATAGTATTCATTAGAAGCAGAAGCAACAAACACACCAGAATTATTAGTTGTCATAGCCTGCGGGGCTGTGTATAAAGTAAAAGCCGAAGCATCCATTTTAATATCGCCCGTCATCGTCCCGCCTGACAAAGCAAGGAAAGCCAATGACCCAGTAGAATTCACCCAGTTTGTTCCATTTTATGCCAATAATTGGCCGTTTGCGGGTGTCGTTATTATCACATCACTTAAAGCATCTATTGATTTTGTTCCTAGCCGTGTATCAAAGTCTGTATTAGCCCTAACGGTGGTGTAGTATAAATTAGTTCCCTCTGCTAAGTTATTAATTGATTTTGTAGCGAGCAGTGTGTCAAAATTTGAATTATCTCGTGCGGTTGTGTAATAAAGATTAGTTCCCTCTGCTAAGTTATTAGTTGATTTAGTTGCTAGCCGTGTATCAAAATCTGTGTTAGCCCTTGCTGTGGTGTAATATAAATTAGTTCCCTCTTTTAAGTCTGCGGTAGTTTTAGTGGCTAATTGTGTATCAAACCTCGCTGCCGTATAATATAAATTAGTTCCCTCTGCTAAGTTATTGGTTGATTTAGTCGCTAGCCGTGTGTCAAAGTCCGTATTTTCTCTCGCCGTCGTATAATATAAATTAGTTCCTCTGCTAAGTTATTGGTTGATTTAGTGGCTAATTGTGTATCAAACCTTGCATTGGTATAATAAAGGTTTGTCCCCTCGGCTAAGTTATTGGTTGATTTAGTCGCTAGCCGTGTGTCAAAATCTGTATTAGCCCTTGC
>WBZZ01005752.1:140000-167500 GCA_019918135.1 Paulinella micropora | reverse complement strand
AAAAATAATGAAGTGGACGAAATATATCTGAGTGAGTCGTACGACAAAAAAGAAAGAAAGTGAAAGGCGGTAGCAGTCCAATCGCATCACAATAGATCGAAGCAAACATGGACGACGAAGGCATACAAAACAGAACACGAAAGGAAGAGAAAAAATAAATAGTAAATAAAACAATGCAGAGACGGTGGCTTTTTTTGTTGTTGGGCCGTTGGCGCAGGTGGGTGAGCACGTGGGTCACCCCTGTACGGACTTGAAGGTTGCGGCTGCTCAGCACCGCGAGCAAGCGCAAATGGTGCAGGCCAAGTTCGAAAGCGCCTTGGAAGAAGCGGAACGGCTGCGCAGGTTTCTAACCAAGCTCGACAGCAATTAAATATACTAAGCCAAGTTCCACGCGTTTTACGGCCGAGCAAAGTAGATGAATAGAGATAAAAAGCAAGATTTGCCGTTCTGTTTTGTCTTGCTGTGTTAGCGAATCACGGCAGATGCGCAGCGATACAGAGCGTGACATACGTGCTTGGTTCGCAAAGGTCTTTACACATATGCAAAGTTGACTGTATTGGGCAGCAAACCATGATTTGGCTTGTTCATGATCACAAGCCCGCAAACTCGTCAAATTTCGCGCGTTGAATCGGAATTTCACTGGTACAGTAATTATTTTAATAATAAAATAATTACAGTAATAATGATAATAATAATAATAATAATAATAGTGCTTCTCTGTCAATGGCTGATGCATTTCTGCACATGCGCCTCCATCGTCTCACCCGTGAGGGGAGTACGAAGAATTGACGATAAGCTCTAATGACACCCCCGCAAGGGCAGTTCCAACACTTCCAGACGGGCCGGTATGTTCAATGAAAATACTGGTCCAGACGGATCGGTATGTACAATGAAAATACTGGTGGCACCGACGGGAATCGAACTGGCGACAGGGCCCAGATGGTAGAACTTGACCACTGGGCTATCACGGTGTCCATAATAATAATAATAATAATAATAAAAATAACAATAATACTATATCTGAGGCGTACTGATGCAGCTAATGGCATATCCTCAACGGACATAAGCCTCCAATACCCTTGTTCGAGGTCCTCCACCCCCCCGTGTCAGTCTCTCGCCTGATGATCGGGGCCACCGATGGAGCTCCTGAGGGCAAGACTGCACTAAGCCGAGGTTATTCCGCAGTCCCAGCAACCTCTTGCAAGACGCCACCGAATGTGCAAGTGCATACACCAAGCGCGGTTGCTAGAGCTGCCTCGAAACCCCACCCATAACAATCTGGTGTCTGCTGGGTCCTGGGCTATCAACCAGCATATGCGGAGTTTAAGATCTTTTACGCGCGCAACGACCCTCCTCCCCAGCATCTACCACCAAAGGGTTATGAAATAACAATAATAATAATAATAATAATAACAGACTTATCAGTCAATTGGCCTTTGATCCTGTCGGACATGTGCCTCCATTGGTAGCACGGGACCGTTCGGTGACGCGGCTCCGCTCCAAAGACTCGACTGGCAGTGCAATGTGCAAATGAGCGTGCTGTGCATGTGCAAGTGGGTGCAAGGAGTGAGAGGAGTTATCTGCCGAGAAGAAGTCCGCGACGCTGCGCTGACCTCCACCTACAACAGATCTAGCCAGACATTCTACCTGACTAGGCCTTCCCCTCCTTCTACCCACCTCCTGAACGACCGTGAGGTCGATCACCTCCTCCTCCTCCTCCGCCCCCTCTGCCTCCCTGGTCTGCGCCTCCAACTCCTCCCACTCCTTCCAGATGGTGGCAACAAACCTTCCTAACTCCTCCTCCACCTCTTCTGGGACAGGGATAAACAAAACGCCGAGCATCGCCGCCATCTTTTCATCCTCCCCCTTCAGCCATTCCTCTTTGAAGAGCTTCATCTCCTCCTCCGCCTCCCGCAGTTCCCTGTGATAAAGCCCTCCTCGATTCAGCATGAGGGGCTGCCGGGCTTGCGCCTCATCGATAAACTTAAACAGTGCCTCACGAGAGCTCGCAAACGTTGGGCAACGCAGCAGGAAGTGACGTAACGACTCGTTAACCTCAGTGCCACACAAGGCGAAACAGCTTGAGCAGTCCGGCGAGCATGAGCCAAATTTGGATCGGTAGAGGCGAAGGCGATTGTTGCAGCTCAACAATCGCCTTCTGATAAGGTTGTGACTTCCCCCCTCCAGCGCCCGCCAACGTGGGAAAGCAGAGCGGGAAGACATCTGGCTAAGCAGCACCCTAAGCCCATCAGAGGGCTTAGCCTGCCGCTCCCAGCCAGCTACTTCCTGCCGGACAGACCATTGCTTTACCACCTCGTTCCAGTTCGCCAGAGCGGCCCGCCAGTCCTTATCATCTACCGTGCCATCTTCGTTCACGACCCGCTTGAGCGCATCCAAGCCCTCCCGCAGCCTGTGATCTGCTAAGATCAAATTTTCCGTATCTTCCTTCCATTTGCACCGACCCGTGTTGTAAAGCCTGCGTGTTAGCGCTGTGTTGCCCAGTAACTCGATGCGCCCTAGGAACCGAAGCCGTGCCGCCTTGGCAAGGATGCTAAAACTCGGCGTGCGGCCTAAACCCCTGGTGATGCAGCCGCTTGTGCGCGTACCAACACCCAAGATGACCCGCAGGGGCGCTACCAACGCGCCCTCCAGCTTACTCAGCTTGTTGGCGCCCGGCAGATCCCAAAAAGCCGATGCGTAAAGCAACTTTGCGCCAACCATTTGCTGCCAATTCATCAGCCGAAGACGCGCTGGAACTTCATGGGCAATCCAGAGGGGGTAGCAGGCAGCCGTTCCCGCTACAGTGATTTCCGCCGCCCGCTTCGCTTGCGGTTTATCGGAGAGGGTGTCCGTGAGCAGAACTCCCAGGTATTTGTAGTGGTCGGTGACGTTGAGAACCTTGCCCCGGAACCTCACGCATGGGGGCGACTTTTTTGACTTGGCGTGCCCGTATATCGGCATGACTTCCGTCTTGCCCGGTTTCAGGTTGATTTCAAGCCGATAGTCCTCCACGAATGTCGCCACGACATTTACAATCTGTTGAAGCTCCGTGACACTATGCGCAATTACCGCAACGTCGTCGGCGTAAAGCAGGGTCCGTATGTCTTCGATGCGGTTGAGGTCCTCGATCTCCAACTCTTTCGCGATTCGGACCGTTAGCTCATCCATGAAGACGTTGAACAGCGACGGTGACAACGGCGACCCTTGCTGAACTCCCATCTCTTCCAGCACTTCACCAGTGAGTTCGCCATCGACTAGCACTCGCGATGACGTTCTTCGGTAAAAACGCCGCAGAATGCGATAGAACTTGCCCTGTACCCCCATCTGGGTTAGCCTCTGAAACAACCCGGCCCGCCAAACCGTAGGGAATGCCTTTCTCAGATCCACGAACAAAACGAAAGAACGGAGGCCAGCTTGTTGTCTAAGGCGCAGACGCTCCTTAAGGACAAAAATCTGGTCCCCCGTACTACGTTTTGGCCGGAACCCACCCTGCTCTGGGCGAAGCCTGCCCGGCTGATCGATGAAAGCCGTAAGCCTCGCCGCCATAAGGGACAGATACATCTTACCCAGACAGCTCAGAATCGCGATGTCTCTCCAATTTTCCGGATCGGTTGGGTCGCCTCCTTTTGGGATGTTGACGATAATCGCTTTGCCCCAGTCGCTGGGGGTGTATTCGCACGATTTCAAACCAGTTAAAGAAGCGCACCAGAAAGCTCACAATCCGCGTGCCTCCGTACTTGAGCATCTCGTTCTTGATCTTATCCGGTGAGCACGCTTTGTGATGCTGGAGATTTTCCTGGCAGAGCTCCACTTCCTTCTCGGTGTAATCATAGTCCAGCGGGCCCGTCTCAGTCCGGATCTCCTCGGCTTGCGCCATGGCCTCGCATTGGTCGCGCAGGTTGTCGTTATACTGAAAGGTTTCGCGGGCCTTCCGCTCGGGCTCAATCCGCGCTGCTCAGAAGGTTATGCAAGGAGAAGAAGGAGCAAGCGTGGAAGCGGGTCCAGAATGACACCGCTGCCAACTTCAGGAGCGCTACCATGGCCACGTACTGGAAGCTTTCAAAGCGTTTGGGCGGGGTTCGGCGGTCGAACGCTTCTGCTCCTGTTCGGAAGCCCGATGGCACTCTGGCATGCACACTCCGGGAAAAACTACAAGAATGGGAAGAATACCGCCGACGTATGGTGGTTCCCAAAGAAAACCAGTTTTTGGAGGATGCATGTGTAGAGGAAGTCGGTTCTGATGAGGAACCGCCTTCCTCGCTTCTTTATATCTTTGCCAGGCCTCTCGGTTGGCCTCATTCCTTCGCCAGAGGCCGTATGCCTCTCTCCGTCGCGCAATCGCTTCCCTAAGACTCTCATCAAACCATGCATTAGTAAACCCTGGCCTAATCACCCGAACTCCCAAGACCTTCACGGCTGCGCCCGTGAAAGCTCGGACCACTAAGCTAGCGACCCTATCTACCTCCTGCTGAAGCTCATCCGGGTCCTCCACTGCTGATAGGTCTGGGAGGCCATCTGGCAACAGCCCCGATATACCAGCTGCAAAGGTCTCGTCGTACTTCAACCTAAGCTTAGACAGCTCACTCTCCTTACCCTCAACTACCCTGCCTATCAAGCGCTCTGCCTTGAATGCTTTGTACCTCTTTACCTGCTTTTTGGGGGGTGGCTGTCCCCCCCAGACCAGTTCCGCCCACACAGCTTTGTGGTCGGTATCAAGGTCTACCTCGTCGACGCCGAAGCTTGCCTCCTCCGCCAGCTCGGAAGAGACGCAGATGTAATCCAGTAGATGCCTTCGTCCACCTACATTTTCCTGCCTAGACCACCAATATTTGTCCCCCCGTGGTTGCGAAAACCCACTGAGATTGCGCAACCCCGTGGCAACAAGCATCGCAGCCAGCAACTCACCATTCTCACTCCTAACCCCTCTACCCCTCCCATCTATCTCGCCAAAGAGGCCCACCACTCCCTCCTCCCGCGCTATTCTGGCGGGCCCCAGCTTAGCATTAGCATCACCAACCGTAACCACATGACCTTTGGTGGCGAAGTAGGAGACGGCCGCCTGCCACGCCTCATAGGCTGCAATAGATTCCTCTCGTTGATTTTCTTGGGGGAAGTAGCCGTTGCCGACGAACACATCCGACGCCGTCGCGCTCCCAGACGACAGCCTCACCCACAATTGCTGTGGGTGTGGAACAGGCGCCTGTACAATGGTAGCGCACGGTGCCAGATAGTTGGCCACCAACGTCAAGACTCCCCCCAAGAGACGCGAGCCCGCACCAGTTGCAGCCGCTTTGCCGAGGACTGCGAAGCCGTCGACTTGGAGCTTCTCCACCTTCTGCGACGATAGGTTGTGCTCCTGGACTCCGACGATCACCCAGCCTCGCTCCTTGTAGTGCTCCGGCCATTCCCCAAAGCCTGGGCTATCCGCACCCACTTTGCCTTGCCAATTATGTGAGGCCACCCTCAGTGGGAAGCCTTTCACAAATTGGGAAGAACGAAGCTGATGCCGATGCCTGCGCTTCGGTTGAGCCCGCCTGGAGCCCTCCGCCACCCTCCACGGCCCATCCTGCACCCTCCGCCCCAGCTCCTCCAGCTCCCGCATCCCGCCCCACTCCGCCAAGGGAGATTCACCGCTTGAGGCTTCGCCCTGGGGCTCGTCGACTTCCACGTCGAGCACCCAGTAGCCAAATCCCTGCTTGCGAAGCTCCCTCTGCATCTCTACATACTGGGCACCCCCCCGTGCAGCCCGCTGCTTCTCTCTTTCCCGGAAAGTCCTACCCGTCGCAACGTGAACCTTTCCCGTGAAGAACTTACGCTCCCGCAGCAGCCGCACCATCTTCTCCGCCTCCTCACAAGACGCACATTTAATCCGCAAATGTCGCCCACTACCTCTGCCCGCGAATTCCACCTCGACTTCCCCGAGACCGAGAATTCGAGCTCTCGCGCCATGACCACTGTCTGAGAGACATGCGATAGCCCCCATACTATGCAACATCTCTTATCCAGCTCATTTCGTACCTTCCTCCGCCACCTCCTCGGTGGCGGTACCGCTTGCCACACGCCGTGACCAGACCTTTCCGGACGTGACTTCTCTTCCGAGGTTGGGGAGGGTGATCGAGATGCAGCAGGATTGCTGGCTCTACGTGATTCAGGTTGCCCGTCAGGTACGCGAGCACTCGACCACCCCACCCCGGCCGAGTAGCCATCGCCACCCGCAGGCGCACTCCCACGGGGAACGTCTAAACCTGAAGGATTACCGCCTTGACCCATAGGGCCAGCACTAGCGGCCGCGCTCTTCGCATAAGAACCTGACATAAGTGGTATGGGACCCCGGTGCCGCATTGATCGAGTTGTAAACTCGATAAATGAGGACCCAGGTGGGGTTATTTAAAGCTCAACCCTTAAAAAGCATACGTGTACGTATGTATAGGAATACACACAAACACTCACCTGCATCCGTAACCAGGCACGAGGCAGACCCGCTGTGCATCATCGAGGTAGGTGTCGTGGCAAACCACCCTGCGTCCGATAAACGCTGCAAGTGAGTCATCTACCGAGAGCACAGAGTGACAGGCCCGTGCACGTGTACCCACCACCCCATAACCCTCCGCCAGAGCAACCCCATGGCATCCGCAGGATGAGCACGAAGAGTGCTGAGAGAGAGGGTGAGCCAGGAGCCCCGCTCCGGTCCGTCGTTACTTTGGTCATTTAGTCGTTTCAAGGCTTGTGGTAAGGTGTAGGGCCTCTCGCCTTCGTACAAACTCCGACCGACAGTAGTTTGGTTGACCATCCTTCGCGGTGACCCTCTGAACACAACCCCCTCCCCCAGTGCCCACCCCTTGTGATTCCAGAGGCCACCCCGAGCCAAGAGCCATGAGTATGATGAGCAACTCACATGAGTTACTCTCAGTAATTGGGACCCGTCTCATAAATCAATGGAACGCTTATCGTGCGCCCCTCATAGGCTCAGCCCGCCCATGTGAAAGCTAGGCCTCGCCCAAAGCAAAGCAAAGCAAAGCAACAAAAAAAAAAAAAAAAAAAAAAAAAAAAAAAAAAAAAAAAAAAAAAAAAAAAAAAAAAAAAAAAAAAAAAAGAGAGAGAGAGAGAGAGCGAGCGAGAGCAAGGCCGCCGTGGCTCGCCCGCAATCCAGCTGGGTGCACCTCGTCACAACCACTCATCGGCGTGAGCTCATAGCTGTGTGCGACATAGGTACAAGAGCAAGAGGAGAAACAGTGTGCCAGCGTGGATGTGTGGGTGAGGCAGTGCGGTGAGGCAAAGCAGCGATGCCAGTCGAATCCCTGGAGACGGAACCTAGCATCAAAAACATCGTATAAGTCTACCCCAGGCCTCCATCCACCGAGTGGTGAGCTCGATAAAAGAAGACCCGAGTGGGGTTATTTAAAGCTCAACACTTAAAAAAGCATAAACATGTACGCCGCCAGGAACCCAACAACAATAACATAGCAGCCAGGAACCCAACAACAATAACATAGCAGCCAGGAACCCAACAACAATAACATAGCAGCCAGGAACCCAACAACAATAACATAGCAGCCAGGACCCAACAACAATAACATAGCTTCCGTAACCAGCCTTCAGGAACCCGCCTCAGTTACCCGCCCCCGTAACCAGGCCAGAGACGTGACGTACTATGCATCATTGAGGTGTCGTGGCAAGCCACCCTGCGTCCGATAGAAGCTACAAAAGAGTCATCTACCGAGAACACTAAGTGACAGGCCCGGTCACATGCACCCAACACGTCCCGACCCTCCGCCAGAGCATCCCCATGGCATCCGCAAAGTGAGCACGAGGGGTTCTGGGAGAGAGGGTAAGTCAGGAGCCCCGCGTCCAGGCAGTCGCTACTGTGGCAGTTGAGTGATTTCAAGGCTTGTGGAAATGTGTGGAGCCTGTCGCCTTCATACCCACTCATACCGACAGTAGTTTAGTTAACCAACCTGTCCAGTGACCCACTGAGCCCAACCCCCTCCCTCAGATAACCCCCACCCCCCGCACCCCGAGTGATACCAGAGGCCACCCCGAGCCAAGAGCCGTGAGCGTGGTGAGAGAGCTTCTCTCAGTAAAAGTTTCCGTCTCATGAATCAGTGGAGCACTGATTATGTACCCCTCATAACAAGCTGCCAACGGCCCCAACCCTGCCGTGTGGCGGTGACACCTAACCATGTATTGGTGCCCCCCAAATAATAATAATAATAATAATAATAATAATAATAATAATAATAATAATAATAATAATAATAATAATAATAATAATAATAATAATAATAATAGTGATAATAGTGCTTCTCTGTCAATGGCTGATGCATTTCTGCACATGCGCCTCCATCGTCTCACCCGTGAGGGGAGTACGAAGAATTGACGATAGGCTCTAATGACACCCCCGCAAGGACAGTTCCAACACTTCCAGAATAATAGTGATAATAATAATAATAGTAATAGTGCTTCTCAGTCAATGGCGAATGCATTTCTGCACATATGCCTCCATCGTCTCACCCGCGAGGGGAGTACGAAGATTTGACGATAGGCTCTACTGACACCCCCGCAAGGCAGCTCCAAGCCTTCCAGACAGACCAATACTTTCAAAGAAAATATCCTTTGAAAATACTGGTACCGACGGGAATCGAACTTGCGACAGGTCCCAGATGGTAGTAACCACTGGGCTATCGCGGTGCCACTAATAATAATAATAATAATAATAATAGTGCTTCTCTGTCAATGGCTGATGCATTTCTGCACATGCGCCCATCGTCTCACCCGTGAGGGGAGTACGAAGAATTGACGATAAGCTCTAATGACACCCCCGCAAGGGCAGTTCCAACACTTCCAGACGGACCGGTATGTTCAATGAAAGTACTGGTCCAGACGGAGCGGTATGTTCAATGAAAATACTGGTGGCACCGACGGGAATCGAACTGGCGACAGGGCCCAGATGGTAGAACTTGACAGATGGTAGAACTTGACCACTGGGCTATAATAATAATAATAATAATAATAATAATAATAATAATAATAATAATAATAATAATAATAATAATAATAATAATAATAATAATAATAATAATAATAATAATAATATATATTGATCTGTCATGGCTGAGCCCGAGGGCCATGCGCCTCCATCCCTCGACCCAACAGGGACTACAGTGAGTATGTTGGGGAGGGAAGAGTGACTCTAACCATTCTGCATAGAAGGCCCCAAAAGGAAGTCCCTACTACCCGCACAGTGTCGGGTACCTTGCAGGAAATCAACTACAAATGATTGATCTTCCCCGCGTGAGAGCTCCACGAGACTGAGTAGGTCCCGCATGGAGGTACTCACAGGGGTAGCAGACATTTCATGCGGTCTGCCAGCGCATGAGGACGTTTTGTGGTAAGTGTCTGGGACGCCTCGAAACCCGTCACCACCCCTAGATCTCGGAATGTAAATACCCCTTTGATCCCACGTGGTGTATGTCTTATAAAAAACAACACAACGACATGGCCTCGGAACCAACGCAACAACATAGCATCGGAACCTACATCGACATAGCCTCGGAACCCACATAACAACAGAGCCTTGGAACCAACACAACAACATAGCCTCGGAACCAACACAACAACATAGCCTCGGAGCCAACACAACGACATAGCCTCGAAACCAGTGGGAAGAGGCCCAACCACCTCCTCTTCCCGTGGGGTGCCATACTGTGCACCCATCCATAATAATAATAATAATAATAATAATAATAATAATAATAATAATAGTAATAGTGCTTCTCTGTCAATTGCTGGTGCATTTCTGCACATGCGCCTCCATCGTCTCACCCGTGAGGGGAGTACGAAGAATTGACGATAGGCTGTAATGACACCCCCGCAAGGGCAGTTCCAACACTTCCAGACGGGCCGGTATGTTCAATGAAAATACTGGTCCAGACGGACCGGTATGTTCAATGAAAATACTGGTGGCACCGACGGGAATCGAACTGGCGACAGGGCCCAGATGGTAGAACTTGACCACTGGGCTATCACGGTGTCAATAATAGTAATAATAATAGTAATAGTAATAATAATAATAATAATAATAATAATAATAATAGTGCTTCTCTGTCAATGGCTGATGCATTTCTGCACATGCGCCTCCATAATAATAATAATAATAATAATAATAATAATAATAATAGTGCTTCTCAGTCAATGGCGAATGCATTTCTGCACATGTGTCTCCATCGTCTCACCCGCGAGGGGAGTACGAAGATTTGACGATAGGCTCTACTGACACCCCCGCAAGGCAGCTCCAAGCCTTCCAGACAGACCAATACTTTCAAAGAAAATATCCTTTGAAAATACTGGCACCGACGGGAATCGAACTGGCGACAGGTCCCAGATGGTAGACCTTAACCACTGGGCTATCGCGGTGCCACTTAATAATAATAATAATAATAATAATAATAATAATAATAGTGCTTCTCTGTCAATGGCTGATGCATTTCTGCACATGCGCCTCCATCGTCTCACCCGTGAGAGGAGTACGAAGAATTGACGATAGGCTGTAATGACGCCCCCGCAAGGGCAGTTCCAACACTTCCAGACGGACCGGTATGTTCAATGAAAATACTGGTCCAGACGGACCGGTATGTTCAATGAAAATACTGGTGGCACCGACGGGAATCGAACTGGCGACAGGGCCCAGATGGTAGAACTTGACCACTGGGCTATCACGGTGTCAAAATAATAATAATAATAATAATACTATTTACTATATCTGAGGCGTACTGATGCAGCTAATGGCATATCCTCAACGGACATAAGCCTCCAATACCCTTGTTCGAGGTCCTCCACCCCCCCGTGTCAGTCTCTCGCCTGATGATCGGGGCCACCGATGGAGCTCCTGAGGGCAAGACTGCACTAAGCCGAGGTTATTCCGCAGTCCCAGCAACCTCTTGCAAGACGTCACCGAATGTGCAAGTGCATACACCAAGCGCGGTTGCTAGAGCTGCCTCGAAACCCCACCCATAACAATCTGGTGTCTGCTGGGTCCTGGGCTATCAACCAGCATATGCGGAGTTTAAGATCTTTTACGCGCGCAACGACCCTCCTCCCCAGCATCTACCACCAAAGGGTTATGAGTTGGCGTCACAGTTTAACGCCTTGAGGCCATTGGGCTGGAACTCTGTTTAGCAAGTGTGACTAGGTTTTTTCATCGGGATTTCCCTCAAATATGTCACAGTCAACACTCCAAGGCAGATTTACTATATCTGAGGCGTACTGATGCAGCTAATGGCATATCCTCAACGGACATAAGCCTCCAATACCCTTGTTCGAGGTCCTCCACCCCCCCGTGTCAGTCTCTCGCCTGATGATCGGGGCCACCGATGGAGCTCCTGAGGGCAAGACTGCACTAAGCCGAGGTTATTCCGCAGTCCCAGCAACCTCTTGCAAGACGTCACCGAATGTGCAAGTGCATACACCAAGCGCGGTTGCTAGAGCTGCCTCGAAACCCCACCCATAACCATCTGGTGTCTGCTGGGTCCTGGGCTATCAACCAGCATATGCGGAGTTTAAGATCTTTTACGCGCGCAACGACCCTCCTCCCCAGCATCTACCACCAAAGGGTTATGAGTTGGCGTCACAGTTTAACGCCTTGAGGCCATTGGGCTGAATAATAATAATAATAATAATAATAATAATAATAATAATAATAATAATAGTGCTTCTCTGTCAATGGCTGATGCATTTCTGCACATGCGCCTCCATCGTCTCACCCGTGAGGGGAGTACGAAGAATTGACGATAAGCTCTAATGACACCCCCGCAAGGGCAGTTCCAACACTTCCAGACGGGCCGGTATGTTCAATGAAAATACTGGTCCAGAAATAGACCGGTATGTTCAATGAAAATACTGGTGGCACCGACGGGAATCGAACTGGCGACAGGGCCCAGATGGTAGAACTTGACCACTGGGCTATCACGGTGTCCATAATAATAATAATAATAATAATAATAATAATAATAATAACCACAACAACAATAATAATAATAATAATAATAATAATAATAATAATAATAATAATAATAATAATAGTGCTTCTCTGTCAATGGCTGATGCATTTCTGCACATGCGCCTCCATCGTCTCACCCGTGAGGGGAGTACGAAGAATTGACGATAGGCTGTAATGACACCCCCGCAAGGGCAGTTCCAACACTTCCAGACGGACCGGTATGTTCAATGAAAATACTGGTCCAGACGGACCGGTATGTTCAATGAAAATACTGGTGGCACCGACGGGAATCGAACTGGCGACAGGGCCCAGATGGTAGAACTTGACCACTGGGCTATCACGGTGTCCATTCAATGAAAATAGTGGTGGCACCGACGGGAATCGAACTGGCGACAGGGCAATAATAATAGTAATAATAATAATGATGTATCTCCTGCCAATTGCTGAGCCAAAAGGCCATGTGCATCCAGTCCTCCATTCCATAAGGAAAGTCTCCACGCCAATCGGTGGAATAAAGGAAGTGACGGCATAGAACATTACTCTAGGAGCTTTATACCAATCAGTCCATTGAAAAGGACCAATGGCCTATGTACTCCCTTAATAATAATAATAATAATAATAATAATAATAATAATAATAATAATAATAATAATAGTGCTTCTCAGTCAATGGCGAATGCATTTCTGCACATGTGCCTCCATCGTCTCACCCGCGAGGGGAGTACGAAGATTTGACGATAGGCTCTACTGACACCCCCGCAAGGCAGCTTCAAGCCTTCCAGACAGACCAATACTTTCAAAGAAAATATCCTTTGAAAATACTGGCACCGACGGGAATCGAACTGGCGACAGGTCCCAGATGGTAGACCTTAACCACTGGGCTATCGCGGTGCAACTTAATAATAATAATAATAATAATAATAATGATAATAATAATAATAAGAATAATAACAACAACAACAACAACAATAATAATAATAATAATAATAATAATAATAATAATAGTGCTTCTCTGTCAATGGCTGATGCATTTCTGCACATGCGCCTCCATCGTCTCACCCGTGAGGGGAGTACGAAGAATTGACGATAAGCTCTAATGACACCCCCGCAAGGGCAGTTCCAACACTTCCAGACGGGCCGGTATGTTCAATGAAAATACTGGTCCAGAAATAGACCGGTATGTTCAATGAAAATACTGGTGGCACCGACGGGAATCGAACTGGCGACAGGGCCCAGAATAATAATAATAATAATAATAATAATAATAATAATAATAATAATAATAATGTATCTCCTGCCAATTGCTGAGCCAAAAGGCCATGTGCATCCAGTCCTCCATTCCATAAGGAAAGTCTCCATACCAATCGGTGGAATAAAGGAAGTGACGGCATAGAACATTACTCTAGGAGCTTTATACCAATCAGTCCATTGAAAAGGACCAATGGCCTATGTACTCCCTTAATAATAATAATAATAATAATAATAATAATAATAATAGTGCTTCTCTGTCAATGGCTGATGCATTTCTGCACATGCGCCTCCATCGTCTCACCCGTGAGGGGAGTACGAAGAATTGACGATAGGCTCTAATGACACCCCCGCAAGGGCAGTTCCAACACTTCCAGACGGACCGGTATGTTCAATGAAAATACTGGTGGCACCGACTGGAATCGAACTGGCGACAGGGCCCAGATGGTAGAACTTGACCACTGGGCTATCACGGTGTCCAAATGACACCCCCGCAAGGGCAGTTCCAACACTTCCAGACGGACCGGTATGTTCAATGAAAATACTGGTGGCACCGACTGGAATCGAACTGGCGACAGGGCCCAGATGGTAGAACTTGACCACTGGGCTATCACGGTGTCCAAAATAATAATAATAATAATAATACAGCCCAATGGCCTCAAGGCGTTAAACTGTGACGCCAACTCATAACCCTTTGGTGGTAGATGCTGGGGAGGAGGGTCGTTGCGCGCGTAAAAGATCTTAAACTCCGCATATGCTGGTTGATAGCCCAGGACCCAGCAGACACCAGATGGTTATGGGTGGGGTTTCGAGGCAGCTCTAGCAACCGCGCTTGGTGTATGCACTTGCACATTCGGTGACGTCTTGCAAGAGGTTGCTGGGACTGCGGAATAACCTCGGCTTAGTGCAGTCTTGCCCTCAGGAGCTCCATCGGTGGCCCCGATCATCAGGCGAGAGACTGACACGGGGGGGTGGAGGACCTCGAACAAGGGTATTGGAGACTTATGTCCGTTGAGGATATGCCATCAGCTGCATCAGTACGCCTCAGATATAGTCAATAATAATAATAGTAATAATAATAATAATAATAGTGCTTCTCAGTCAATTGCGAATGCAAATCTGCACATGCGCCTCCATCGTCTCACCCGCGAGGGGAGTACGAAGATTTGACGATAGGCTCTACTGACACCCCCGCAAGGCAGCTTCAAGCCTTCCAGACAGACCAATACTTTCAAAGAAAATATCCTTTGAAAATACTGGCACCGACGGGAATCGAACTGGCGACAAGTCCCAGATGGTAGACCTTAACCACTGGGCTATCGCGGTGCCACTTAATAATAATAATAATAATAATAATAATAATAATAATAATAATAATAATAATAATAATAACAACAACAACAATAATAATAATAATAATAATAATAATAATAATAATAATAATGATGTATCTCCTGCCAATTGCTGAGCCAAAAGGCCATGTGCATCCAGTCCTCCATTCCATAAGGAAAGTCTCCACACCAATCGGTGGAATAAAGGAAGTGACGGCATAGAACATTACTCTAGGAGCTTTATACCAATCAGTCCTTTGAAAAGGACCAATGGCCTATGTACTCCCTTAATAATAATAATAATAATAATAATAATAATAGTGCTTCTCTGTCAATGGCTGATGCATTTCTGCACATGCGCCTCCATCGTCTCACCCGTGAGGGGAGTACGAAGAATTGACGATAAGCTCTAATGACACCCCCGCAAGGGCAGTTCCAACACTTCCGGACGGGCCGGTATGTTCAATGAAAATACTGGTCCAGACGGACCGGTATGTTCAATGAAAATACTGGTGGCACCGACGGGAATCGAACTGGCGACAGGGCCCAGATGGTAGAACTTGACCACTGAGCTAATAATAATAATAATAATAATAATAATAATAATAATAATAATAATAATAGGATTCCTCAGACTATAGCATCAGATCCAGATCCTGGACATGTGCCTCCATAATAATAATAATAATAATAATAATAATAATAATAGTGCTTCTCTGTCAATGGCTGATGCATTTCTGCACATGCGCCTCCATCGTCTCACCCGTGAGGGGAGTACGAAGAATTGACGATAAGCTCTAATGACACCCCCGCAAGGGCAGTTCCAACACTTCCAGACGGGCCGGTATGTTCAATGAAAATACTGGTCCAGAAATAGACCGGTATGTTCAATGAAAATACTGGTGGCACCGACGGGAATCGAACTGGCGACAGGGCCCAGATGGTAGAACTTGACCACTGGGCTATCACGGTGTCCATAATAATAATAATAATAATAATAATAATAATAATAATAATAATAATAATAATAATAATAATAATAATAGTGCTTCTCAGTCAATGGTGAATGCATTTCTGCACATATGCCTCCATCGTCTCACCCGCGAGGGGAGTACGAAGATTTGACGATAGGCTCTACTGACACCCCCGCAAGGCAGCTTCAAGCATTCCAGACAGACCAATACTTTCAAAGAAAATATCCTTTGAAAATACTGGCACCGACGGGAATCGAACTGGCGACAGGTCCCAGATGGTAGACCTTAACCACCGGGCTATCGCGGTGCCATTAATAATAATGATAATAATAATAATAATAATAATAATAATAATAGTGGTGCTTCTCTGTCAATGGCTGATGCATTTCTGCACATGCGCCTCCATCGTCTCACCCGTGAGGGGAGTACGAAGAATTGACGATAAGCTCTAATGACACCCCCGCAAGGGCAGTTCCAACACTTCCAGACGGGCCGGTATGTTCAATGAAAATACTGGTCCAGAAATAGACCGGTATGTTCAATGAAAATACTGGTGGCACCGACGGGAATCGAACTGGCGACAGGGCCCAGATGGTAGAACTTGACCACTGGGCTATCACGGTGTCCAAATAATAATAATAATAATAATAATAATAATAGTAATAGTAATAGTAATAATAATAATAATAATAATAATAATAATAATAATAGTGCTTCTCTGTCAATGGCTGATGCATTTCTGCACATGCGCCTCCATCGTCTCACCCGTGAGGGGAGTACGAAGAATTGACGATAAGCTCTAATGACACCCCCGCAAGGGCAGTTCCAACACTTCCAGACGGGCCGGTATGTTCAATGAAAATACTGGTCCAGAAATAGACCGGTATGTTCAATGAAAATACTGGTGGCACCGACGGGAATCGAACTGGCGACAGGGCCCAGATGGTAGAACTTGACCACTGGGCTATCACGGTGTCCAATAATAATAATAATAATAATAATAATAATAGAATAATAATAATAGTGCTTCTCTGTCAATGGCTGATGCATTTCTGCACATGCGCCTCCATCGTCTCACCCGTGAGGGGAGTACGAAGAATTGACGATAGGCTGTAATGACACCCCCGCAAGGGCAGTTCCAACACTTCCAGACGGGGGCCGGTATGTTCAATGAAAATACTGGTCCAGACGGATCGGTATGTTCAATGAAAATACTGGTGGCACCGACGGGAATCGAACTGGTGACAGGGCCCAGATGGTAGAACTTGACCACTGGGCTATCACGGTGTCCAGAATAATAATAATAATAATAGTAATAGTGTATCTCCTGCCAATTGCTGAGCCAAAAGGCCATGTGCATCCAGTCCTCCATTCCATAAGGAAAGTCTCCACACCAATCGGTGGAATAAAGGAAGTGACGGCATAGAACATTACTCTAGGAGCTTTATACCAATCAGCCCATGGAAAGGACCGATGGCCTATGTACTCCCTAATAATAGTAATAATAATAATAATAATAATAATAATAATAATAATAATAATAGACTTAGACTTATCAGTCAATTGGCCTTTGATCCTGTCGGACATGTGCCTCCATTGGTAGCACGGGGCCGTTCGGTGACGCGGCTCCGCTCCAAAATAATAATAATAATAATAATAATAGTGCTTCTCTGTCAATGGCTGATGCAAATCTGCACATGCGCCTCCATCGTCTCACCCGTGAGGGGAGTACGAAGAATTGACGATAGGCTCTAATGACACCCCGCAAGGGGCAGTTCCAACACTTCCAGACGGACCGGTATGTTCAATGAAAATACTGGTGGCACCGACGGGAATCGAACTGGCGACAGGGCCCAGATGGTAGAACTTGACCACTGGGCTATCACGGTGTCCAATAATAATAATAATAATAATAATAATAATAATAATAATAGTGCTTCTCTGTCAATGGCTGATGCATTTCTGCACATGCGCCTCCATCGTCTCACCCGTGAGGGGAGTACGAAGAATTGACGATAAGCTCTAATGACACCCCCGCAAGGGCAGTTCCAACACTTCCAGACGGGCCGGTATGTTCAATGAAAATACTGGTCCAGAAATAGACCGGTATGTTCAATGAAAATACTGGTGGCACCGACGGGAATCGAACTGGCGACAGGGCCCAGATGGTAGAACTTGACCACTGGGCTATCACGGTGTCCAATAATAATAATAATAATAATAATAATAATAATAATAATAATAATAATAATAATAGTGCTTCTCTGTCAATGGCTGATGCATTTCTGCACATGCGCCTCCATCGTCTCACCCGTGAGGGGAGTACGAAGAATTGACGATAGGCTGTAATGACACCCCCGCAAGGGCAGTTCCAACACTTCCAGACGGGGGCCGGTATGTTCAATGAAAATACTGGTCCAGACGGATCGGTATGTTCAATGAAAATACTGGTGGCACCGACGGGAATCGAACTGGTGACAGGGCCCAGATGGTAGAACTTGACCACTGGGCTATCACGGTGTCCAGAATAATAATAATAATAATAGTAATAGTGTATCTCCTGCCAATTGCTGAGCCAAAAGGCCATGTGCATCCAGTCCTCCATTCCATAAGGAAAGTCTCCACACCAATCGGTGGAATAAAGGAAGTGACGGCATAGAACATTACTCTAGGAGCTTTATACCAATCAGCCCATGGAAAGGACCGATGGCCTATGTACTCCCTAATAATAGTAATAATAATAATAATAATAATAATAATAATAATAATAATAATAGACTTAGACTTATCAGTCAATTGGCCTTTGATCCTGTCGGACATGTGCCTCCATTGGTAGCACGGGGCCGTTCGGTGACGCGGCTCCGCTCCAAAATAATAATAATAATAATAATAGTGCTTCTCTGTCAATGGCTGATGCAAATCTGCACATGCGCCTCCATCGTCTCACCCGTGAGGGGAGTACGAAGAATTGACGATAGGCTCTAATGACACCCCCGCAAGGGGCAGTTCCAACACTTCCAGACGGACCGGTATGTTCAATGAAAATACTGGTGGCACCGACGGGAATCGAACTGGCGACAGGGCCCAGATGGTAGAACTTGACCACTGGGCTATCACGGTGTCCAATAATAATAATAATAATAATAATAATAATAATAATAATAATAGTGCTTCTCTGTCAATGGCTGATGCATTTCTGCACATGCGCCTCCATCGTCTCACCCGTGAGGGGAGTACGAAGAATTGACGATAAGCTCTAATGACACCCCCGCAAGGGCAGTTCCAACACTTCCAGACGGGCCGGTATGTTCAATGAAAATACTGGTCCAGAAATAGACCGGTATGTTCAATGAAAATACTGGTGGCACCGACGGGAATCGAACTGGCGACAGGGCCCAGATGGTAGAACTTGACCACTGGGCTATCACGGTGTCCATAATAATAATAATAATAATAATAATAATAATAATAATAATAATAATAATAATAATAATAATAATAATAATAGTAATGATAATAGTAATAGTAGTAGTAACAATAATAATAACAATAATAATAATAATAATATAATAATAATAATAATAATAATAATAATAGTGCCTCTCTGTCAATGGCTGATGCATTTCTGCACATGCGCCTCCATCGTCTCACCCGTGAGGGGAGTACGAAGAATTGACGATAAGCTCTAATGACACCCCCGCAAGGGCAGTTCCAACACTTCCAGACGGGCCGGTATGTTCAATGAAAATACTGGTCCAGAAATAGACCGGTATGTTCAATGAAAATACTGGTGGCACCGACGGGAATCGAACTGGCGACAGGGCTCAGATGGTAGAACTTGACCACTGGGCTATCACGGTGTCCAAATAATAATAATAATAATAGTAATAATAATAATAATAATAGTAATAATAATAATAATAATGATATCAATTATAGTGAACGCACTTAACCAGTTGTTTCGCCATCTTAGATGCAAGCGGTGTTGGCCGAGCGCGAGCAGACTCTGCTGCAAGAGTTAGAACGCAGCACCCCGCAGCTGCTGGAGCTGGAGGCGTGGCGTACGCAGTTGCAACAGGGGCTAGCACAGGCCAAGGAAGCTCTTCAAGCACGCCGAAGCGAAGATCTGATCCAACTCACCAAGAAGCTGCCTGATGAGAAGGCAGCAAAGCCTCCAGAGTTGCTCAAGCTCAAGAACCCTCCGCGCTTCAGTTGCAGTGTGGACCAAGAGGCGGCCATCAGCGCCTTGAGCAAAGCCGGGATGCTCATTCTTGGTACGAGGCAAGCACAAAGCAAGACTTTTCATGCAACGCAGACTTTCACGCACACAGTTATTTATGGTCCGGAAAGCAGTATTTTTTGAGTTATTTTTGGCTCTCTCTCTCTCTCTCTTTCTCTCTCTTTCTCTCTTTCTCTTCTCTTCTCTCTCTCTTCTCTTCTCTTCTCTTCTCTTCTCTTCTCTCTCCTCTTCTCTCCTCTTCTCTTCTCTTCTCTTCTCTTCTCTTCTAGTCTTCTCTTCTCTCTTCTCTTCTCTTCTCTTCTCTTCTCCTCTCTTCTCTTTCATTATTTTCTTTCATTCGCAATTTTTTCTGTTTTATCACACGCGTACATATAAACGACACACGGCCCCCCCCCCCCCCCCCCCCCCATCCCCCCCACCCCCCCAGCAACCCCGCGCCCTGCCCCTCTCATTCTCTCTCTCTCTCTCTCTCTCTCTCTCTCTCTCTCTCTCTCTCTCTCTCTCTCTTTCTTTCTTTCTTTCTGTCTTTCTTTCTCTCTCTCTCTCTCTCTCTCTCTCCCTCCCTCTCTCTCTCTCTCTCTCTCTCTCCCTCTCTCTCCTTTACTCCCTCCCTCCCTCCCTCCCTCCCCCCCCCCCCCCACCCCCCCTCTCTCTCTCCCTCTCCCTCTCCCTCCGTCCCTCCCTCCCTCCGTCCCTCCATCCCTCCCACTCTCTCTCTCTCTCTCTCCCTCCCTCTCCTGTTCCTCAGAGGCGAAGTCGGAGGCTAAGCAACAAGCACAGCATCATCCCTCCAAAGAAACACAGGTACTTACCCCCCTTCCCTTACACCTCCCTCCTTCCCTCCTTTCCTCCTTTGCTCCTTCCCTCCTTCCTTCCTCAACCTTCCTCTGCGGTTTTCATGTTACACAACTATTTTTCGCATGTGTGTGTGTGTGTGTGAGTGTGTGTTGTGTATGTGTATGTGTATGTGTATGCGTGTGTATGTGTTAACGTTGTGTATGTGTATGTGTTAACGTTGTGTGTGTGTGTGTGTGTGTGTGTGTATGCTAACGTTGTGTGTGTGTGTGTGTGTGTGTGTGTTAATGTTGTGTGTGTGTGTATGTGTTAACGTTGTGTGTGAGTATGTGTTAACGTTGTGTGTGTGTATGTGTTAACGTTGTGTGTGTGTCTGTGTGTGTGTGTGTGTTAACGTTGTGTGTGTGTGTGTGTGTGTGTGTGTATGTGTATGTGTGTGTGTGTGTATGTGTTAACGTTGTGTGTGTGTGTGTATGTGTTAACGTTGTGTGTGTGTGTATGTGTTAACGTTGTGTGTGTGTGTGTATGTGTTAACGTTGTGTGTGTGTGTGTGTGCGTGCGTGTGTATGTGTATGTGTGTGTGTCAGCCATTGACAGGGAAGCACTATTATTATTATTATTATTATTATTATTATTATTATTATTATTATTATTATTATTATTATTATTATTATTATTATTATTGTGGACACCGTGATAGCCCAGTGGTCAAGTTCTACCATCTGGGCCCTGTCGCCAGTTCGATTCCCGTCGGTGCCACCAGGTGGACACCGTGATAGCCCAGTGGTCAAGTTCTACCATCTGGGCCCTGTCGCCAGTTCGATTCCCGTCGGTGCCACCAGTATTTTCATTGAACATACCGCTCCGTCTGGACCAGTATTTTCATTGAACACACCGGTCCGTCTGGAAGTGTTGGAACTGCCCTTGCGGGGGTGTCATTAGAGCTTATCGTCAATTCTTCGTACTCCCCTCACGGGTGAGACGATGGAGGCGCATGTGCAGAAATGCATCAGCCATTGACAGAGAAGCACTATTATTATTATTATTATTGTTATTATTAGTATTATTATGATTATCCCTGAAGGTGTTGGGAGTAGGGTGGGGGGTTTGGGGGGAGGGAAAAATTGGAAATTGTGTACTCCGCCTCCTCCCCCAACCCCCACTCCCACCCCATTTCGGCACCCCTAAATCATGTTTTGTAGGAACCAGGAGGGGTTGGGAGCTCATATTTGCAGGGTGGCTAGCCCAAGACTCGTTGTTGATGCTGATATATTTTTCGTTTTTCGGAATTCACGCAAATATTTGCGTTAGGGAGTGTCCTGAATGCCGAAATTCCTTGTTTTTTTGTAGCCTACTTTCTGCGCCCCTGTCGGAATAAATCATGGTTTGGAAACCAGGAGGAGTTAGGAGCTCATATTGACAGAGTGACTAGCCCCAGACTCGATGTTGATACTGATATGATTTTTTGAAGTTACGCAAATATTTGCGTTAGGGGAGTGTCCTGAATGCCAAAATTCCTTTTTTGGCAGTACTTGCCGGTGCCTCCGGCGATTGAACGTACCCTGTTGATGGGGAGGGGGGGTCCGGGGGGCCTGCAATTGGGAGCCCCAGCCCTGCAATTGTATGTGCTCACCGAAGCCATGGCCACCGAAGCCATGGTCACCTAAGCCATGGTTGGTACCTCCGGCAATTGAACGTACCCTGGGGAAGGGGGGAGGGGGGAGGGCGGGGGGGGGGTGGGTGGGAAATGTACATACCCAGCCCGGCAATCGTACGTCCTCACCGAAGCCATAGTTACCGAAGCCATGGTCACTGAAGCCATGGTCACCAAAGCCATGGTCACCGAAGCTATGGCTTTCGGCAAGCTTAAATGTACGCTTTATGCACTTTCCATTTGCACTCTTGAATTCATGGGCACCTTCTAGATATCGATATGTATAGAACTGTGCGTGTACGGGTGCATGTTCTCTGATGGGTCAGGCGGCAACCGCGAATAAGCAGGCCAAGACCCTTGCAGCAGCTCCGCAGGACAAGGTAAGCTATCTTGGTAGCTCTTATCCACAATGAACAATTACTTCCAGTGCTTCGTTTCAGCCAACCCTTGCGTCTAAAATCTGCTCCACTACAAAATGTTTTTTATGCAAAAGAACCGCTGAGGAAACAATAACAGCGAGACTCCGCTGTGAAGGGAGGGGTTGAGTTCGGTATTCAAGCATGCTAAATCATTTAGAAGTTATCATGAAGCGTTATTGCTGTTCTTGTAATTCTTGTAGTTGCGCGGTCTGCATTCTACTATTATTATTATTACTACTACTACTACCACTACCGCTACCATTAGTAGTAGTACTACCACAGCTACTACTACATCTACCACTACCACTACCACTACTACTACTACTACTACTACTACTACTACTACTTCTTCTTCTTCTTCTTCTTCTTCTTCTTCTTCTTCTTCCCTCCTTTCCTCCTTTGCTCCTTCCCTCCTTCCCTCCTCAACCTTCCTCTGCGGCTCTCATGTTACACACCTCCTTTTCGCATGTGTGTGTGTGAGTGTGTGTTGTGTATGTGTATGTGTATGCGTTTGTATGTGTTAACGTTGTGTATGTGTATGTGTTAACGTTGTGTGTGTGTATGTGTTAACGTTGTGTGTGTGTGTGTGTGTCTTAACGTTGTGTGTGAGTGAGTGTGTGAGTGTGTGTATGTGTGTGTGTATGTGTATGTGTATGTGTGTGTGTGTGTGTGCGTGCATGTGTTAACGTTGTGTGTGTGTGTATGTTTTAACGTTGTGTGTGTGTATGTGTTAACGTTGTTGTGTATGTGTTAACGTTGTGTGTATGTATTTGTTAACGTTGTGTGTGTATGTGTTAACGTTGTGTGTGTGTATGTGTTAACGTTGATTGTGTGTATGTGTTAACGTTGTGTGTGTGTATGTTTTAACGTTGTGTGTGTGTATGTGTTAACGTTGTGTGTGTGTATGTGTTAACGTTGTGTGTGTGTGTGTTAACGTTGTGTGTGTGTGTGTGTGTGAGAGAGAGAGAGAGTGTGTGTGTGTGTGTGTGTGTGTCTATGTGTATGTGTGTGTGTATGTGTTAACGTTGTGTGTGTGTGTGTGTATGTGTTAACGTTGTGTGTGTGTGTGTGTGTAATGTATGTATTTATTTGCGACGTCACTTGTGTGTGAATTCGGTATCCAAATTGTCTCTGTTTGTGTATCGTATCTTAATATTAGAGTCTTTCCTCTGCATTGTGTCGGCATGTTTTTGTTGGCGCAGGTGCAGCTAGGCTACCGCTACTTGCTGGGCCAGGGTGTGCCGCGAGACCCTGCCAAAGCGGTGGAGCTCTGGACCGCTGCCGCCGCAGCCGACAGCGCTGTGGCCCAATACCACCTGGGGTACGCCCACTGGTACGGTTTGGGACTAGCTGTGAATGAAACCAAGGGCAAGCAGCTCATGCTCCAGGCAGCAACTAGACTGGAGGAGCTGAAGGAGCTCGCGACAGAAGGAGATAGCATGGCGATGTTTTGTGTTGCTCGCATTTACAACTGTGGCCAAGGCGTTCAAACCAATGAGAAACGTGCTGTAGAGTGGTACAAGAAAGCAGCTGGGGCAGGAAACGCACTCGCGCAAAGCAATCTCGGAGTGTGTTACGCCAATGGCGAGGGAGTGCAGCAGGACCTCAAGAAGGCGGTGGAGTGGTTTAGGAAGGCAGCGGAGGCAGGATACGCACTCGCGCAACGCAATATGGGAGTGTCTTACGGGAATGGCAAGGGAGTTCAGCAGGACTTCAAGAAGGCGGTTGAATGGTACACGAAGGCAGCGGAGGCAGGAAGGAAACGCACTGGCGCAACGCAATCTGGGAGTGTGTTACTATCATGGCCAGGGAATGCAGAAGGACTTCAAGAAGGCGGTGGACTGGTGGACGAAGGCAGCGGAGGCAGGACATGCTGACGCGCAACACAATCTCGGAGTGTGGTACGAGAATGGCCAGGGAGTGCAGGACAGGAACAGCGGTCGAGTGGTACAAGAAGGCAACTGAGAACGGTAGCAAAATTGCAGGAACTTGGCGAGACATGAAGTTGTTGACACACCAAAATTGCTAGCTTTCTTTCCTGTCTTGAATGTTGCGACCGCCACTTGGGCGGCGACTAATGTTTTTCACCAGGAAAAGGATACTTTTTACCTGCTATCCGGGGGGTGATGCCTACATGCCGCAGGCTCAAGGTGAAAAATTATGCAGATTTTGCGGACGGATATAGCAGTATAGGTAAAGAGGTGAACTAATCAAGTTTGAACTCTAGCCACTAGTAATCTGAAATCTGGCCGCTAACAAATCTGAAAGTGATCTGACCCTTAACTCAACTTGAATTCGATGCAGGGCTGAGTCGATGGCTGAGTTTGACATTTGAATGTACCCAGTGACAGCTGCGGGGAAAAGCACTCAGCATTTCAATTAATTTTCTATTCAGAATAAAGATTAACCTACGTTCACTCTCAGGCGA
Organism: Paulinella micropora; assembly: GCA_019918135.1. Lineage (NCBI taxonomy): Eukaryota > Cercozoa > Imbricatea > Euglyphida > Paulinellidae > Paulinella > Paulinella micropora. The sequence goes on along the minus strand of WBZZ01005752.1, from coordinate 142,417 downwards.
GCTCGATGAAATTAGGTATTAACCAGTCACTGACTGTCCTTATTGTACCTCAACTTGAACTCTGCAGTGTTTGCCGGCCGCTCCGTTAGAAGTAGTGTTGCACTATCACCAATTTAATACGCAGGCAGATTCACTGAACTGAACAGAACTACACAGTACCGTTGAACTCACTGCTAGAAAGTGCGCGGGACACTGTAACCGCAGCTCAATGTCTTTGGTCCACTTACCCGACCGTTACGCACAATTGACTTGAACTACTTTCAGTGAGTAACAGTAAAAGTGGTCACAGCGTTGAAAGGTATAAACCGGTCACACACCGTTCACGCCGACCTTACCTCACCTTTTATAATACCACGCAGTTTGCCGGGCGACTCCGCTAGAAGCCGAGGTGCACGCAGACACTTCAATCTGAAGGCAGCAACTCAGAACTAACCAGACAGACAGCAAACTAGTAGAAAGTGCGCAGTTAAGACTGTAACTGCTACTAAATGTTTATGGTCCAGTGCGCAATGCCTAAAACATCCGTTACGCACTATTAACTATGAACTCAGTAGTATTAACAGCAGTAACCAAATCACTCTGCGAGTACTGTGACACAGTCAATATACAATAGAAGGTGGGGTGCATGAAAACCAAAGAGCGGCCGCGATGGAGCTGCTAGAAGGCAACGGCAAGTTCTGCTAGAATCATCACGACCGGCGTGAGGTGTATGAGACCGGTGAGGAAATCAGAGCTATGGCGCGAGAATGGGCGAAAAGAAAAAAGAATGAAGAAAAAAAAGAAAGGAAAACTAAGGGAAGGCGATGAAAGATCTTAGGATATATATATATATATATATATATATTTAGGGAAGGGTGGGTAGGCAAACGTAGCTTTATATTCCTTGTATTAATAAAGAGGGGGGACAAGTTGCAAACAGTATTCATTTGCACACACTAAAATCATTCCCTTGACTTACCTATCCTCTCCCTGCTTCTGCTTCTATTTTTGCTGCGGCTCAGTTCTACTTCTGCTTCTGTTTCCTATCCCACTGTTCTTCCTGTCTCGACTCCTACTTCTGTCTTTCCTGCTTTTGTTCCGGTCTCTACTCCTACTTCTGTCTTTGCCTCGTTCTCTACCTACGTTCCTTCTTTCATCTCTGCTTTCTCGCTCCCTCGTTCTGTCCCTGCTCCTGCTCCTGCTCCTGCTTCTCTCTTTCGCCGCTCTTTTCCCCGACTCTCGGTCCCTGCTGTCTCTCTGCCGCTCCCTCTCTCTGCTGCGGTCCCTGTCCCTGCGCTTGCCGTGCCGGCTGCTACCAGTCCCCGCTTCCTGCCTGTCCGGGCTCGCTGGCCTCCTGCGCGCCCTGCTGTCTGCTGCGGTCACCGCTTCCCCGCACCGTGCGATCTTGACTTTCTGCTTGGGCTCGCCCGCGCCGCTGCCCGCGCGCTCCAAGTCCCGCAGCAGCTGCTGACCCTTCACGCAGTGGCCAAACACCTGCACGTGTGGAGTCGACGTGGATAATAAAGCATATCAGCCGCTAGATTGCAAGTTGTAAGCTTTTTGATTGATTGATTGAGAGAGAGAGAGAGAGAGCGAGCGAGCGAGAGAGAGAGACAGAGACAGAGACAGAGACAGAGAGAGAGAGAAGAAAAAGAGAGGAGAGAGAGAGAGAGAGAGAGAGAGAGAGAGAGAGAGAGAAGGAAAAGAGAGAGGAGAGAGAGAGAGAGACAGAGAGAGAGAGAGAGAGAGAGAGAGAGGTAGGGAGGGAGGGAGGACCACGTGTTTGGAATTGAGGTGGTTCTGTTCCTTGAACAAGATGAAGAACTGAGACCCGTTGCTGTTTGGACCCTACATACACGCCCGTCCCTTCTTTCCCTCTTTCCTTCTTCTCCTTTGCTTTCTTCCTTTGATTCCTTCATTTCCTTAATCTACTTTCTCGTTTCTCCTTTTTGATTTTTGCCCCCCCTTTTTCCCTCATTATCTTTGGTGCTTTCTTTCCTTTCTCGGCTTTCTGTTCTTTTTGATTTACTTACTTTTCTGTTGATGTTAGTCAAGTATCCGGGGGCGAATGCAACAAAAGGAACAAGAAGGAGAGTGCAGAGGAAAGAAATGAGAGAGAGAGAGAGGGAGAGAGAGAGAGAGATAGAGATAGAGATATAGAGAGAGAGAGAGAGAGAGAACGAGTGTGTGTGTGTGTGTGTCTGTGTGTGTAGAGGGGAAAGAGACAGATAGAAACACGCTGGAGAGAGAGAGAGAGAGAGAGAGAGAGAGAGAGAGGCAGAGAGAGAGAGAGGCAGAGAGAGAGAGCGAGAGCGAGAGAGAGAGAGAGAGAGATAGATAGATAGATAGATAGATAGAGAGAGAGAGAGAGATAGATAGATAGATAGATAGATAGAGAGCGAGAGAGAGAGAGAGAGAAGAAAGGAAAAAGAAAAGAG